>FIZV01054265.1:0-12490 GCA_900050545.1 Trionymus perrisii | reverse complement strand
AGATAAATTTATTTAAAATTTGAAAATTATCATAAAAATGAGTTGCCACAAACGACTATTTGCCTAACGCAACGGAGGTATATTTTTCAAAAATTATTTTTAAAAAATCAAAAAAAAAATCTAAAAAAATTATTGCGAAAGAATTTTTGAAAAATCATTTATTTTTCAATACTAAAAGATGTTTGGATTTTTTTAAATTATTTTTTTTATTTGAAACCCCACTTCTGTTTAAGTTTGTGTATTTCTATATGTTGATTCGTCAAAAAATCGTTTAAAAAAAGTAGGTAAGTATAAAAGTTTTTCAATATTTTCAATAAAAAAAGACAAAGAAAAAGAAAAAAGAAAGCAGTAGATTGTTGAAAAAAAAATACCTAGTAAAATTTTCAACATTTGGTAAAAATTAAAAATTGATGAAATAGAAATTTGGTTATTCTTAAATTTTACCTAACACATTTTTGAAGTTATTGGATTAATTATTAAAATTTAGTAAATTTTTAAAGCTGGAAATTTTTTTAAATTTGTAGAATTTTAAAATTGAAAAAAAAAATTAAAAATTCCATTTTTAATCGATTTTTTTCATTTTTTAAATTAGGTGAATTTTAACAATTATTTTGAAAAATTTGTATTTTTAATGTTATAAAGTTCATATGTACAATTTTTCAACTTTTTAAAATTTATTTTGAAAAAATTTTTTAAAAATGAAAAAAATTGTAATCGTAGTTAGGTATTTAAAATACAATTTTGAAAAAAAAATGTTTTTTTTTTCTGAATTAAAACTGAAATTTTCAACTCAAAAAAAAATCAACAATTTTTTTCACGATTAAAAGAAACGCTTTATAAAAATTTATGCAAAACCTCACTCGTAATCACCAGGAAATTTTTTTCGCGAATAAATTACACGGCTCACTATAACCACAAAAAATTCCAACCAAGGAGATAGGAACTTTTCTTTAAAGATAAATAACCAGACCATATTGTAGACAACATGATTCCGCTATCGCATCCGATAAAACCTAACTGACAAAATAATACCTACTCGAGCAAATATCATCATCGAAAATCTGTATTAAAAGTTCAAAAGAGAACATTAAAATAACACGAGGCAATCGCATGTTTTCGGCTTCTCAAAGCTATCAAAATTACTTCGGTTAATTTCACGATAAAAATCTAACGTATATAAGCTTGGGACGCTGGAAAATTTTCAAAATTTCAATTAAAATAAATGGAAACGAGTGCATCGTGCCGAGAAAATTTTCCATTTTCGACTTATTATTCTCGAAGGCAATGTCACATACAGAAATTTCATTCAGGCATAATATAATTTCCAAAAGCGCGTGTATCGAGTTATCAGCCCGAGGAAATAACTGCGACAAAAAAATCAATTTTAGCCCAAAGACAGTCAGACGATAAAGTAACGTCTTGAGAACTTCCCTCGCTCAGTACAAAACAAACGTAGGCGGATTCTGTCATTAAACGGTTTCTAAAGAGACGCCAAAATAATACATTTCTTCCATAAAAGGAAAACAAAAACCTCAAATAATCGAAAACAATCTCAGCCATTAGTGAAAAATCCTCGTCCTCTGTCCATCGAATAACGTTACAATACATCATGTTTACATTTTACAATTTGAATGGATAGAAAATTCATTTTATAAATACCAAAACATTTCTTTCAAAATAAGTATTCAATCGACGATTCATAATGAATAATTGATCCACCGTCGTTTTTATCGTCGAATAAGCAAAAAAAATGAGCAAAATAACGTCACCGTGTCCAAATATAAATCGAAAAGTAGGTCTGAGTGTGCACTAAGGTCTTCGAGTTCCATATCGATATTAAATCGAATCCACGTGTAATACATTTTAATATAAGCGAATACAAAAAATTCATCACCTCGTAGAGAAGTTTTCTTTCGTGAGCAAAAAATTCCAACGTACGAAGGGGTGGAGGGAGAGAGGAAGCCGTATCACAGCAATTATAAACGTGTAAAGCGTTCAATAAAACTGATAAAAAGGCCATCTTTTTCCATTATTTTATAGCATCGCCATCGCGAGCTGAACCATGAACTCGTCTGTGTTTTTACTCAGTTTAATATATGGGTTAAGAGGATTTACTCGCGTATACAGGGTGTCCGTTGAGAGGATGGAAATATTTTAATTAAAGTGATAACCTTTTTCTTTTTAAAAATTTACAATTTTGTAAAGTTATTGGATCACTAAAAATTTAATAATCTAAAAAAAATAGTTTTTAGGAAACTGACAATTTTTAAAAATTAAAAGATTTTTGAAAATTTGCCAGTTTTTGAGAAAATGTTAATTTTTAAAAAATTATGGTTTTTGAAAATTCCGTAATTTTTGTAAAATCAATAATTTTTGTGAATTATTATTTTTTTTAATTCAGAAATTTTAAAAATTATGATGATTTTTGAAAATTTTGCATTTTTTGAAAATTTGTCAGTTTTTGAGAAAATGACAATTTTTAGAAATTTAACACTTGAAAAAATTAGTGATTTTTAAAAATTCCGTAATTTTCGAAAAATTAATAATTTTTGTGAATTTGAAAATTTTAGAAAATTCAGCTGTTTTGAGAAATTCAATAATTTTTAAAAATTTGTAAGTTTTTGAAAAAAACACATTTTTCAGAAATTTCACAATTTGAAAAAAATAATGAGTTTTGAAAATTTCGTAATTTTTGTGAATTAGAGAATTTTAAAGGATTCAGCAATTTTGAGAAACTCAATAATTTTTGAAAATTTGTCAGCTTTTGAGAAAATGGCATTTTTTAGAAATTTCACAATTAAAAAAAATGGTGAGTTTCGAAAATTACGCAATTTTAGTAAAAACAATAATTTTTGTGAATTAGAAAATTTTTAAAAATTCAGCAATTTTAAGAAATTTTTCAATTTTTGAGAAAATGACAATTTTTAGAAATTTGACAATTTGAAAAAAAAAAGATTTTTAAAATCAATAGGTACCTAGCTAGTTTTTGAAAATGTGAAACAAAATTACTTTGAATTAAAAAAAAAGTAGTAGGTAGTTCAAAAAATTGAATTTTCTATTCATTTCATAAAACAGCTCTCTCCCTCTTTGAAAAAGTGACACAGTGATATATATCAACTTTCTGACTCTCCTATATTTTTTCTCTTATTCGCCACTGCCGGACACCCTGTATTATACCATCCAGAGACCTATTATCGCTCCATCACCATTCACTAATTAATTCCTAAACAATCGCCAATTGAACTCTGTATTCGAACGTAATAAAAACAAACGCAAAAAAAAAGAAGGAAGGCGAAATTCGTCTTCGAAATGAAGATACGTCGTCAATACGAAAAAATTCGATATTTCGATTAAATCAAAAATGAAATACATATACGTAAAAAGGGCAGTTTTAATCGGGACACCCACGTCACGAATATTTTTCTTTTAATTTTTACAGTCAATATTTTTGCTTTTATAAGACGAAGTAAAAAAGTTAGAAAAAAAATCAAGGAAATTACTATTCGAGGCATCTACGTCGTCGACCAAAATAAACCAGATTTTTCGTATGTCATACACTGCAGCTTTTAAAAATACATTCGACCAGGTCAAGAAAAAATCAACCTTGAATTTGGACAAAAACAATATTTATACCGCATTAAAAAAATCGATATAACCAACATTCCGTCGAGTACTAAGCATGTTTTTGGTTTTTTCGGCGTAAAAATCACATCACGCCCAGGGGCTTTAATTACCATCTTGAACGTACTTAGCTACGTACCAGGTAACTACTTAAAAATCAGCTGTTTACACAAATTAGTACACGAAGAGAAATTAAAAAACCACCTACGTGTCTGATTTGCTGGAGATGAAAGTGAAGTACCTAGAACTACGTTCGTTTTGGGGGAAAAAAAGATGCTCTTTAGAAACGTAATTTGCGATGAAGATGAGAGTGACGTAGGTTTCCGGGAAAAAAAGCTCTGTGAAAAATACTCCTTAACCTCGTCACTTCTGTCGTACTGTTGGCGATAACAATCCAAACTCTTAGTCAAACTTATAATTACTTTTTATCTTGGACCGATGGATGTAGGTATAGTCGAGTGTTTTATCACGATATCATTAATATTCTAAACAAGCCGAGCTTTTTATTCTTCATCACTTCATCAGTCTCGTTTACCCAGCGCTAAATCATCTAATCTGACAAGCTTTTTATATTCCATTTCGTACTCTCAAATACAACATCAACTTTTTTATTCTCGTAATTCCATTTTCTCGGAAATCAACGCGTTTTATTTGTAAAGCGTAATCGAGCTAAAGTCGTATTAGACGAATTACGCGGCCAATGTTGTGTTTGTTTCAAAATCGTACCATTTTGCAATGTAATTTTCGGTATAACCGGTTCTTTCGTCTATAATATCGTTTAATACGAGTACCTACGAGATAAAATCTCAATCGTAAAATCGTACGATTCGAATTGCGAGTCTTAAACGGGCCGAAAATTTATCAAAAACTAGAAATACTGGTATATTTCGTAGCTATAGAGAGAATTTTACTTGAAAAGTTTTTCAAAGTTATATTCCAAAGGGCGGTGAAGTACACGTTCGAAGCTAGATCATTTCTAATGGTTTTTCGAACACCAGGATGAGTCGATTTTGCAACCTAAAAATTTCAAAATTGGTTTAAATGCGACGTTGGATTGAGTTTAATTGAAATTTCAGTATTTTTAAAATTTTGATTAAAGGGATGCTCAAAAATGTCGCAGTATAGTCATAAATGGAAAAAATTCGTCGAGGGTCAGCCCCCTTTCCAAAAAATCTTCCTACTTCTGTAATCAAGGCCTAAATTGAAAAAAAATTCAAACAAAGGTTATAGATCGAGATCCTAGGAACAATTTTAGTCATAACGAAAATTTCGATTTGATCCCTCATTCCCCTCCAATTTTGAATAATACGTGCAAGATCATTCGGTGATTTCCATCTGTATCAAATAAAATTAGAGGTGAGAGAAAGGTCCAATCGAAATTTTTGTAAGAACCAGAACTACTCCAAGGATATCAACTTACAACTTTTGTTTGAAAAAATTTTCAATTGGGGCCTTATGTGAAGAGATAGGGAGATTTTTTTAGATAGGGGATGGAACCTTAAGAAAATAGAACCCTAGCTCGTTTTTCTGAAAGTACGTCTAAGATTAAAAATCAGGCACACCATTGTTTTCATCTATTCGATCGCATGGAACTTACATTTTCGAATGTACTACTACTGAAATATTTACATAGGTACCTATTACGTTTATTTAGGGTGGTTTAATTCGGTGGTGTATTTGATAGGGAACGTATGGAAGTTCAACTTCTCTCCAAAAGAGAGGAAATGTTTTTTTTTTTAATATTCCTAAATTTATACAATTTATGCATCACTGAAAATTTGACAATTTTTTGAAATTCACAATTTCGTAAAAATTTTGGATCATTAAAAATTAAAAGATTTAAAAATTCAGAAATTTTGAAGAATTTTTCAATCTTTAAAAATGTTTGAAAAACTGACAACTTTTAGAAATTTTAATAGGTAGTTTTAAAAATTTAATAATTTTTAAGAATTTCGTCAGTTTTCGAGAAAATAACAATTTGAAAAAAAATCATGATTTTTGAAAATTACGTAATTTTTCTAAACCAATAGTTTTTGTGAATTGAAGAAATTAAAAAAATTCAGCAATTTTTGAAAATTCAAAAATTTTTGAAAATTTTGCCATTTTTAAAAATTTAATAACTTTTGAAAATTTTTCAGTTTTGAGGAACTGAAATTTTTTAAAAATTCAAAAATTTTGGAAAATTTTGTAATTTTTAAAAATTTAGCGATTTTGAGAAATTTGTTGATTTTGAAAAATGTTGCAAATTCAGACAATTCAGTAGCTGTAAGAATTGAGGAATCACAGATGGACACACAATTTTCAGTGTACAATAACTCTGGAAAAATCATCCGAAAAAATTGAAAAAAAAAAAATTTGAATTCTTCTTATTTCTCAGAATTTATTGCAAATTTTTCAAGGGGTCGAAAATGTTGGGCTAAAAAAAATTACCTTTTGGCAATCTTTTGGAAAACGAAAACCTGGAAAACAGAAGAAATGGCGCGATGGCTTCAAAGAATTACTAACTCATAACTTGTTTCATAGGGTCGCGCAAGATAGTAAGCGAGTGGTCAAGGCTGGGAGAGGCCTTTGCTCTTCTATGAGGGCTGAAATAATCTAATTTAATAAAATTTAACATAATTATAAAGGCTGTCAAAATGAATAAATAAATAAATAAATAAATAAATAAATAAACTCTGGAAAAATCATCCGAAAAAATTGAAAAAAAAAAAATCGAATTCTTCTTATTTCTCAGAATTTATTAACGAAATGCAAATTTTTCACCTGAATTTGGTAAAAAACAAAAAATTGAAACAAAAATCACGTTTAGATGACCCATTCCCGAACATAATTTAGCTGGGGGTTGAAATTTTTTCTCAAAATTTTTTCTCATCATGATCGACTACCTCGAAGATTTTTTTCCGAATTGCTATACAACTCAGAACCCCTTCCCTTCACTGAATGCCTATTTCAAAATTTTAAATATGCATTAAAAAAAGCTTTAAAATTTATAGATTTTTTATTATCCTATTTTTTTATATTTTGGTAGGTATTTTATTAATTTAGTTTTTCTTCATTAAAAATAAATAAAATAAAATTTCATTTTGAAATTTTAAAATAATTTTTCAATGTGAATAATTTCTTGTGTTAATTTTTATATCAGCCACACGATGATTAAAATATTTTTATTAAAATCTGATACCAGGAACCAGGGCAATAAATAGCCCAAGATATCTCTAAATAAGTAGTTTTATAGCTCGGATTATTTCATTTTAAACATCGATTCAAATGACATACTACGAAAGTACGAACATGAAATTTGCACATAAGAACAAAGTGCCAATTTAAATGATTCGTTAGATTAAGAATAGAAAACGACTGACCTTTATATTGATAAAATACAACGATGTTTCTGAATTATATATCTAAGTTTAGAGAAAATTTCAAATTTCGTGTTTAGTTTTTTAAATCACTTAAGGTGCCAACGTGAGGGAGATTTGACAAGAGCTGTGGCATTTCACCCCAGACTATACAGGGTGCTGCACTTTTGGATGCTTACTGCCGGAAATTGGTCCATTACGTACACAATAATCTCAAACTATGGACACCATAAACATCACCTCTATTTCGCCCTTGTTTATACCTAATTACGCGGACAAATTGAGCAATTAAGAAAAGTCGTACTCGTACGTTGATGGCGAAATTCGAACATGGATTCTTAATCAGACAAATTTTTACTGATTTGATCACCATCGAGAATATGGAACTTCATTGAAGTCCAATTAACTATTTCGTTTCAGACGCCATAAATACACTGGGGTATGTATTAATCAAAAGAAATCGTATCGTTTCGGTCTGCTTGTCGGTTAATTATAATTTCGGTACTTTTAATGACATTTTTTTCTTCAATGTCAAGGGCATTGACATTGTACATGTACATGCAATGTTAACGAAAGCGTACGAAAACATTTCTTCGATATTGCATTATGGAAATTTTTTATCGAAAATAAGTTCGCGAGCTATTATAATAAAAAAATATAAATCAAAATAAGGAAATCGATTCGAAGGCCTCTGATAAGGTACGATCGAGTTTAAGAAGAGTTTCAACTTGTCCATTTTGCCAATTGCGCCACCAAAGTGATATTTGAACTCAATAAGAAGTATACGTAAGATGAAAATATCATCTTAAGAAATATCTCAAAAATGTAATCTTACCTTTTATCTGCAGAGTGTAAATAAAATAATAAAAGGAACGAAGATCACGAAAAAATCAAATTATGTCTGTGACCACTAAATTAATCACCTTGTACGCGCAGCAATATCACCGTAAATTTAATAAACCCAAAAAAATCCAAGGTACAATATTCAAAACGAAACAAAACTTTTTTTTTAAATTCGAAAAAAAAACTACGAAAAAATAAACCTTTGTAATTACTAAAAAAAAGTTAGCGTAGACTACTCCATTGGCAATCTATACGCTATCTGATTATATCACTACTAAACAGAGCGAGAGAATACTACAACTCAAACTCGATACGATTCCATTCTAAAAAACCTGTACACTGTAATGTTTGAACAATGATAAAAGAGAAATCAACACGGCGTTACGTCGTATGCGCATGCGCCTTGTTAATGAATAAAATTTGTCTCATTAATCTGATCATTTTATTATTGATCCATTATGTATTATTAATCTCGAATATCGTTATCGAACAAAAAATATTAAATTTATTCGATGAAATTTTTCATCCGATGATACCCGACTATACCTACTTAGGTTCAGGTATCGACTACCGAGCAGCTCATGTTCAACCTCCAATTATCGGCCGAGTTATTTTCACACGAATGCACGATACATATCGATGTACTTGAATCTGAGAGCTGTTTAAGCATCTCTTGAGAATTACGTATTTTTTCCTCCCTTTTTACCCAGCCGTGAAATTCTATAGCTTTGCGAAATCCCCGAATAAATTTTGTATGTCTAAAAAAAGACCTTTACGTTCGACACTGCGGTTTTTACCATTTTACTGTTGGGAATAGAGAAGATACTCGCATTTATCAACCTCGAATTTGGAAAATTACTTTTTCGAAGCGAAATTGACGAATGGAAGAGCAAACAATAATATTTTTGGAAAGTTGCATTAAGATCGCAAAATTATCATTAAAATATTAAAAATTTCTGATATTTTTACAAAAATTGAAATTTTGAAAAAATTAGAAACTTACGAAGTATTGAAAAATGAGAGCATTGCAAAATTTTAACTACCTAATTAAAATTTTTGTAAAGACGGTTTTAGCTGATTAAAATGAAAAGAATACAAATTAAAAAATTGAAATTTGAAACTTATTAAAAGCGGTAAGTAATTTGAAAATTTATAAAATAAATGAAAGTAGCAAAATTGAGAAAAAAAGATTCTAGGAATCAAAAATTGATATAAACATAACTCTATTTGTGAATAAATTTAAAAAAAAATCTAAAATGTTCGAAATTGATGAAGAATGAAAAATAATAGAAATTCACTGTAAATAAAATAATTGTATCTATTTACTTTTTTTTTAATTTGTTTACATTTTTTAAATATTGCAGAAGCTCTGAAAATGAAAAAATGCAAAATTTTAAAAAATTAAAACAAATTAGATTTTTTTAAAAATGAAATTTCAAGATTAAAAAAAATATACCTATATTTAAATTTTTTAGAGACAGCATAAAAAATTCCTTATTTTTTAAAGTAAAAAATAAATACATAAATATTTTAGAGTGTCCTTGAAATTTTGTAGGAAGATATCCTAATTTTTTGTTTTAATTTATGTATCTGAAGAATATTATGAAATTTTTCTAAGATTTTTTTCTGTAGGTAAATACAATACATGAGATATGAAAAAAAAAAACTGATACAAATTGAAAATTGACAAAAATGATGACTGTAATGAAAATTTTGATTTTTTTGTAAAAATCCACACCAAACACATAATGCGATTTATATATATTTTTTTTAAATGACAAAATTTGTTTTTAAAAATTTTCTTGAAGTGTTGAAAAATGGAAAAATTGCAAAATAAAAAAAAATGAAGACTTTTATATAGATAAATTCAACTTAGATAAAAATTGAAAAAAATTAAACTAAGAAGAAACAATTTGACAATTTGCAGATAAAAATTTCAAGAAAAGAGATTAATAAAAACTAACAAAAAAATAAATTTTGCGAAACTTTAAACAATAGAAAATTTAAAGAAGATTGAAAAAATTTACAAACCAATGAATAGTAAAAATTGATTTTTTTGGTAAAAATCCACACAAATTTTTTTTACAAAAATAATTTTTTTTTTTTATAATGACAAAATTTGATTTGAAATAAAAATTTCAAGAAAAAAGAGTAATCAAAATTTACAAAAAAATTAAATTTGCAAAATTTTAAATAATAGAAAATATTTTTGAAAAAGTGAAAACTGAGAATTGTTTTTATAGATTAAAATTTAAAAATAATTCAAGTTCGAGAAATTCAAAAAAAAAAGATTTTATTAAGAAAACAAAAAACCTAAAATTGCAAAATACTTTTATAAAAAAGGAATTTTCAATTTTTGTGAAAATATATCCTATTAAAATTTTTTAGTGACAATTTGGAAAATTTCAAAGTTCAGGAAATAATTGCGTGTATTGCTAACCTACACACTTGAAAGCAAGAAGGGACAATTTATATTCTAAAGTGATGTAATTTTCACTACGTTATTCCAAGTTCTACTTGTGAAACTATCTACAAGTTTGAAACTACTCTCGCTCTCTCATCACGAAAAAAAATTGTTTTTTCAAGATGGAAAAAGACTGGTAAACATTACAGGAGAGAGAAGGCATCTCTCATGGAAAACATCGAGGTAGGAAAACGATGACGTAGGATAATATTTACAAATGTAATTCGAGTTGAACCGTTATGCCAATTCGTGTGAAATGGAAATCTCCAGGAACATAAACGTAAATGAAAACTGGTTTTCATCGCACGTATCAATCAACAAGGCATGAAAAAACCCAATCACAATATATCCACAGATACATTTTGTAAATACCACAATTTGTGGAAGACTTTTATTCCCAATGACCGAATAATTTTCACCGAATAAAATTTATCAATTTAAAATAAATTCGGCTAAATCAGCGGTAAAAAACGCAAAAACACATGTGCAGGACAGACACAATATTTCAGCCAACTTTGAAGAACCTGTTCAAGGCTTCTGGTTTGGAAAAATTTACATTTGAAAAATTTTACGTTTCGCACCAACGCCGACCTTGAACATTAACATTCATTCAGAGGATGATAATAGCGATAAAATTTCAACATGCCAACAAGATACATATACACTATGAATGAGGAGTCCATCCGCAAACCTCAAGGTTGAACTATGTACTTACCGCCCAAATGGCAAATCATCGGGCCGAAAAAATATCCAAAATCGTACAATGCTTTTTAAAAATTATTGATAAATTCCTCGAGAAAAATTTCAAATGACCGCTAAAAAATTTTATTATCATTTTTTTAATCGGTTTGAATGCGATATAATGCATTTCTGTGGTAAATTTCGTCAACCTTTTTTTTTCCAAAAATAAAAAAAAGTTTTATTTCTTCACCTCGTTATGTACTTGTTTTTATATTTTCCGCGCAATTTATTTCAAAATTTACTCTATCAATTGGATAATAAACGTTTATAAAACTTGGTTACATTTTTTTGCTGGGTATTTTTGGTGAAGATGTTTCCAAAAAATCGATATTGTTAGTTTGAAAAAATATCAAAAATACAACCTGTAACAAAATTAAATCTACGTTGTGTGATTTTTTTCATAAGGTCCAAAAATATACGTAGGTACTAAAGCTGCCGTGAAAAGGTTTCCCTTATGAAATTTTATCGACAAATAAATTAAAATTCTATATTCGTCGCGAAGAAATTTCTATTAAGACGTTGACTTTTTGTTACTCGTAAAAAAGAAAATCCGCATCGCATGTCCAATAAGGAAAGTACCTTGAACTTGATTTTGGTGCCATTGAAAATAATGTGTGCTTTGCCGATACACGATACGTTATCAATTTTTGAGAAAAAAAATATCTTTACATGTACCTTTTTTCTTCCTCTTTACGTCGCATGTTGCTGTTTCCTTTATACCTTCTTTTTTCTCATTTGAATTTTGAACACACCTACGTTGGTGAAAATTTAACGAAAAACATATTTCAATCACATACGAAGTATCATGGTTAGTTTTAAGCATCTTTTTAGAGATGTTGTTTTTCTTCACAATCTCCTTTTTTTTTCTTAGTTTATTTTTACTCATATTGCGTCTTTCGAAAATTTCGCCATAAACTGAAGATAATTCCATTTTTTTCTTTTTTTCTCACCTTGAGAAACTATGTAGAATTTTGAAAAAAAATATGGGTAATATGTAATCTAGAGGAGGGAACGTGCAAAATATTTTCAAATAAAATAATAAAAAATGTGAGTACTTTAACAAAAAAAATATGAAATGTATAACAATTGAAAACAGCTTTAGCTTGAACAATTTCCCAAAAAAATAATTTAAAAAAACGAAAAAAATTGAAAAATTTCTTTTAAATATTTGGATTTCTTTTTTAAAAACGTGGAGGGGTTGATGTTTTTAATATTCCTAAAAAGATGACAGCTTATGCATCGGGTAGGTACTGAAAATTTGCCAATTTTTGAAAATTTATAATTTCGTAAAATTATTGGTTCATTAAAAAATCACCGATTTATAAAAATTCAGAAATTTTGAAGAATTTTGCAAATTTTAAAAATTGAATAGTTTTGTAAAATTTTCAGTTTTTAAGAAAATGACAATTTTTTAAAAATTATGATTTTTGAAAATTCCGTAATTTTTGTGAATTAGAGAATT
>FIZV01054251.1:0-14093 GCA_900050545.1 Trionymus perrisii | reverse complement strand
TTCTTAATATTTTAAGCTTAGTTACCAAATTTTTGGTAAAAATCATGTGCCTTGTTCACAATTACCCCGTGTTTACAATTACCCTGGTTGACATTATTTAGCTCCACATCTTAAACTATCGTTATACATTGCTTCAATTTGTACCATATCGGCTTACATATATTTTCTTAAAGCTGTTCATAAGTTGAATCCTATCATCTGGTGCAATTTTGTTATTCCCATCCCATAACCACCTCCAACAAACAGCTTGCGACACATGAAATATACCAGGGCTGCAAACCCGAAACGATATTGGTTTTGGTCTTGGTTTTGGGTAGCATTTTTTCTAGGAATTGGGTTTGGGTTTTGGGTTTTGGGTAGCATTTTCTACAAACGGTTTCGGGTTTCGGGTTTTCTTTTTTTGAAATGGGTTTCGGGTATCGGGTATCGGTTTTTTTTTCACAGGAGAAGGAGAAAGAAAAAAAAATAGTTAATAATTAATTATTGGTATTGGTTTATTGCATTATATGAATATAATATAATATGCAGAAAGAAAAAAATTGAATATAATATAATATACGACGGTACAAAAAAAAAACATTACAAGGGTAGTCAATATTTCAATAAAACAAAAAATACGAAAATATCTACTATCTATTCAATTGACTGGAAGCTTAACGTCGGATTGCATCGTATTAAAAGAATATCTTCCAACTGGGTGGCCGAAAGTGACATTCTCAAGTCGTTAAGAATAAATTTCATCTGGCTAAATAGCCTCTCTACACTCACTTCGGTTATAGGTACACTATACACCACGTTTTTTATGCGGTATAATAAGGGGTACATTTCCTTCCATTCATTCCACGGATCATTCTTATCATTAGACATCCATGGATCATTCTTATCATTAGACATCCAAACACTTTTATTTAAAGTATTATTGGAAAATTTTTCCAATTCTAAATAGAATGGCGATGAAGATTCGGATTCAGTATTTGATGCAACATCAGTTGTTGATGTTCTTTGATAGAAAGCAGCTCTAGTTTCATTCCAAAATTCTTCTTCACAATCCGAGAACAACTCATCAGGCAAATCATTATTATCAGTAGTACAACCAGTACGAGTTTGATCGGATCCATCAGAAGTGTTTTCTTGGCTACTTGTACCGATACCTATTACATATTTACATAAACACAAAATAAAGGAAAATTGAAAATTCACGAAGTGTAGCTAAAGCTATACTAAAATAGAATTATTTCATGAATTTCAATTCAACCCACAGAAACATTTGTGAATGGTATAAAGATGTCGTTTTACGATTTCTTCGTCTCGTAGCAATCCTCAATATCGTGGCTGTAAAAACAAGGCGGACAGGGTGGCGTTCAGGACGGGCTTGAAATTGTATATATCTAATTTCAAATTAGGTGTAAACAAACTTTTGAACCAATCAGATTTTTTCGTTCATAATTAACTGGCCGCTGCAAGTTTTGTTTGAAATTATTGAGGTATCTGATTGGTTCAAAAGTTTGTTTACACCTAATTTGAAATTAGATATATACAATTTCAAGCCTGTCCTGAACGCCACCCAGGAAACCTATATTGGAGTACAGGGATTCGATTCTTCTTTTCAATGTTCCTTGCAAGACCGTTGCAAACTCATGAGCTAGTTGTAAACGTCAACATTAGTCAAGTTGTCATTTAGTGACTCACCTACTTAGGCTGCTCATCAATCATCATATCATGGCAATAAAAAATGTATATAAATACTTCCACTCACTTTTTTTTGTTGTTTCTTTGAGACAAATAGCGAGAATCTTTTACAAATCGAGAAAATTAAGCTGTGCTCCTTGTAGCTTTGTTGTTGCTTGTTTGAGGGGCTCCAACGTAGAATGCAAACCTTCAATGAATTCCCAATTGGACCGAGAAAGAGTAATATCTTCAAATTCGGAGTCGATTGCTAATAATTGTACCTCTCTTTTAATACTTAAAAGAGAATGTAACATGTCGTACGTCGAGGACCATCTACAAAAAATACAAATACAAAACAATTTTGGGAAAAAGTAAATGACATAACTGGGATGAAAAAATCGAAAAATTACCTTGTCACACAATCAAGAACTGGAATTATCTTCAATTTCCCATTGTGACGGTAAGTTGGAGTCCTTAATAACTTAACCACAGATCGTACTTTCTCTAATGTGGGAAGAGTAGATTCTTTAATGGCGAGCTGAATCGTGTGGACAGCACATCGAACATCTAATAAAAATCATAAAAATATAATGTGATATAAGAATTACGACTTTTTTCATCTCTTCAACTTACTTATAATCATATCTTCATTTTATCAACTACACTCGAGATCATATTTAAAATCGTATCGCTTCTTGCAATATCAGTATCACATTCAGAACTAAGAGAAAAGGATTCATCATCATCATTTAGAGCCAAAATCACTTCCTCTTCCATTATTTCTGCGATACTATCATTACTATCAAATTCTAAATCATTCTGCATTCCGTTATAATCAGCTAAATTTGAATTAGAACTGGTACTAGCACGATCAGCTTCTTTTGAATTAGAACTTGGACCAGCACGATCGACTTCATCTGAATGCACACTTTCAGGAAAGGAACATCGCATATTTTCTGTAGCTTTGGCCGCCTCAACGCTAGCATTATTAAGCAATTTTACAGATTTCACGATGTTAGCTCCGTTGTCTGTAGTAATTGCGTAGACCTGGTGGATCCCAATGTCATATTTTCCCAAAATTTGAAGTATCAGATCTTTCAAGTGGGTACCAGTGTGACTTTCCATTACTTCTATTAAACCAAGAGTAATCAAATATAACTTATTATCGCGACTGAACTGAATATTTACTTCAAAAATGAACGATGATTTCTTGTTGCACAATCCACTTTCAAATTTATGAACACGTCTCGGGTCAGTCGTTTGATACTTTGTCTCACTTGCGCTGCTTTTGTTGGAATCAACTTTACACCGACGTAGTACCTTGTAATTTTTGTGAAAGGAACATTACCCTTAATTAGAGCATTATAATATGGCTGTAGTAAAGTTTGAAATCCTTCATCTTCAACTGCTTTAATTGACCGGCCGTCTACTGTAACCAGTTTTAAAGCAGCGGTCTCCAACGTCTGAACTGAAAATTCAATACACATCGGACGATTTACGAAGTTTGCTATTTTACTTTGCACCATTTTCTTCTTTGGTTTAGGTGGTTTGCCGCATTCAGTTTTATCAAGCTCTGCAAGTTCTTTATAAACTTCGTTGTGCTGTGACATTAAATGTTTCCGGAGAGTATTCAGGTGATCTTTCTAAAGAGAAAAGAAGTAAAGAAAAAGATTACAATTTACAGAAAGATGATTAAATATATACTCAACGTTACATCCTAACGAGACTTCTGGCTCTGGGCCAGTACGTTGAAGCAAAACTTGCAAGTGAAACGAAGTAGTACGCGTCAGGATTTAAGGTTAGGTCGGTTAGATAAATTTATATTATCAATGAACTAATTTGTAATTTGTAATAATCAATTAATCATAGCCTACTTTGTGTTTAAAACCACACAGTTGATTAGCTTCTTCAGGTGGATCTTCATCTTCATCCTGTTCGAATTCTGAAGACACAAGAGGTACCATTATTTGACAAATCATTTCTCCATTTTCAGTCTTCTTGAAATGTTGTCGAACAGTTGTCTTTTTTGAAGGTGGCAATTGTGGCATCTAAAATAAAAATATGAAATGTAGTAGGGTACTTCATTTGAATTTGCAAGCAAGAAGTACTCTATTTGCTATGATTTTACAACAACAACATTCTCATCTACTAGCAAAATGAAAACATAAGCTGTAACTACGAGAAAATACAAAATCTAGTCTACAAAAACACAATTACTTAGCAATTCAATTCAACTACGAAAGCATTCATCTAATGACTTTATCTACGCTGCAATAACACCATCACCATGTACGAATTTATAGTAAGGGAAAACTACAAAAAGGAAAAAAAATCGAATTTCCGGAATTTCTTCTACTTCAACTCGACAAATTAATAATTATTACTTCAACTCGACAAATTATTATAATAGTTCTGTAGGTGTGTAGATATCGTATTTCATAGTAAAGTACCACGTTAATACATCTGAAGAAGTGAACCTAAATCAACGCATTTGTGCATTATGAACTGAAGTACTTACATATTCTAAATTTAATGAAATGAAGATCTCTTTCATCATGATATTGTTCATGGATATCATTATTTTACAGTATGAAAACTTGAGAAGTATAATCAAGCTCAGCCAATATATAACAGCTAATAGGTGATGGTTATTTCTTATTTCTTTATGAAGAAAGAAGAAATTATCAACACGAATCCTGGAATGAAAGTAATGAAACTGCGATTTACTGGTACTGCTTTGCAGCTGATCCTTGACCTGCAAGGCTCGAACTCTGGAAGTTAAACGGTTCAAATTCATTTTAATTTTATAACAAATTATTCACTTACTCAGTATGTAATTGTAACCACCACTTCAAGTTCAAGTAACTCAAGTTGGAGTTACAAATGAATAAAACAATACAAAATGAACCATTGTTGATTGTAACCAATGATGGTAGTATATGTACCGAGATCAGGTATAAAATTGAGAACCATGCAACAATGAAAGCAAAATGTTTCCCCATTTTCCTAAAGACGCAAGCATTATGCCCCAGAATTTGCGAGGAAAAGTAGAAATAGATAATAGTTTGATTATTATTACTCTGGTTGGTATGGTCTACGTCTATCTCTAAGGTTGATCACTGGACACTTGGTCTACGCGTCTAAATCTGTTCTTACTCTTAGTATACCTTAGTAGTAAATAAAATCACGTGAAATTGAAAATGAAGGTGATTAGCATTTAGCAGAACATGCATTGAATAATTAGTTTTAATGAGAAATATTATTATTATACTTACATCTATGATCTAATTCAAATTTCAAAATTCAAATTCATCAATATCAAAAATTCAAAATCAATTCATATTTCATCATCACACTATCGGTAGTTTCGCTTCGCCAATTGCCGGCACGAACAGAAACAACAGGTTTTTTAATTCGGGCTTGACACAAACCAGGTAGCGCCACTGTCGCATACGTGAAATAGGGGTTTTTAGGGTTTCACCAACATTTGAAATTTCTTCAGAGACGATATTGTGGTAACGTCACGAATACTTCAGCCAATCATAGAGAAGAAAAATACAGTGCTGTGATTGACTGATGATGTTATCACTTGTTTACAAACTGATTAAACTCAATGCATTGATAATAAACCCCTATTTCAATTAGTTCAACTATTGCCACCAGAGCGCAACCTTTTACGTGTCAAGTCCGAATACCGAAGTATTTTTTTCTTTAAATAACAATAATTTCTTTCTTCAAAAAATTGAGGTGTTTTTTCCTTCAAGAGTTTGAAAAACTTTTTTACGAAGTACCTATAAGAAAAAAATTCGACCACAAAAATTCGTTTTTCCAAAAGTATTCTTACATACTCAAAAAAAAAACTGAAAATTTTACAACAAAAAATGGATTTTTGTCTCACCTTAAAATATTTTTTGTTTCAAAAAAATTAAAAATTTTGGTTCAAAAAAAAAAAGGTAAAATTTTTTTACCGTAAAAATACTTTTAATCTTTGAAAAAAAATGTTATCATAAAAAATTGAATTTTTACCTTGAATAAAAAATTAAAAGTTTTTACCTAATAAAATCACTATGAATTAATCTGAAACTTTTTTTTTTTTTGTTATCACTCCTTTGGTACCTACACCTGATGGTAATAGAAGTTTACTTAAGAAGTGACAAAAATTCTTAATTTTTTAAGGATCTTAAAAAAAAATTGTGATAATATTTTCATTTTTTTTTTTAGTAAAAAAAAATCATTTTTTTGAATGCTACGTTCCCAAGTTTTACTCAACTAATTGAAAATCGCATGCGTACGTTTATTCAAAATAACTTGAAATATGTACCTATATTTCAAATTTCATCAATTTTCGTTCCCTAGATCCCTAGATCTTTTTGATTAAAGATTTACACAGCTCTTATGGAAGTTAAGACGGGGCGAGTTAGACAAAAAATAAGTATTGAGAATATCCACTTGAAAAAAAAAGTTGAAGGCAGTGTTTAAAACAGGTGAGTTAAAGGTTTCCTAACTGGATTCGCTCCCCACTTCTACCACTCCTTTTACTTTCAGACCGATCAGACGTATTTTGCAATGGGCGCAATCCCCGCGCTATCCCACCTAACCAACACCAAACATCAACACTATCAACAGTTAGTAGTACAATACCACTTGTAGTTGGAAGGATGTGTAACTCGTAAGATTTTCGTTGTAAATAATGTGGAATTCATCTCCGCTAAAAGTAAAAATGCTGACTTGGAAGTAATGGTTTATGTAAAATGAACGTGAATGTGTTTATCGGTTTCGAATCATGCGGTGATATCGGAGATAGCGAGACAAATAATTCCTATGTATTTTGTATTGCAAATTGTAAGTAGCTAGTGAAATTTGGAGATTTAGCTTTAACGTTGTTAGTGTAATTCGTATTTTCAAATTTTTGTAGCTTCTATCAAGGTTGAGTATCGTATCATAGATGCATAAATCTAATTACCTTCGTGTGTATACGAACATAAGTACACATGTGGTAATTCGAATCTCCCAACGACTGCGGTTGCAATCTGCATGCGTGAATTGAAATGAACTGTTACTGTTAGTATTTTATTATCACTTATTTTCAACATGTACCTACCTTGTACCACCCACGAGCAGTTGAGCACGTGATGCATTCATTTTTCGGGTGAAAAGGGATTGCTGAATTTCAACTTCCATTTCTTGTTGTCCCCGTTCTTGAACGTTTCTATTCTATCTCTTGTCAATTTTCCACTTTACAACAAGTTCCTTGACCGTGAGAGTAATATCTTCTCTTCGGTTTGTTCAAGAAATTAAATTACATTTTAATCTCGTGATTTTCGGAATCATGATAAAATTATTGAGCAGAAATGCATAGCAAGATCGTTAATCTCTCGTCTTCCGATCAGGAATAAGAACATTGCGGCGCAGCGCGTGTGTAGCTGATAACGAATAAATTGAAATCTGATTCATTAGAGTAGAGCGATCAAAACTAAATACATTCAATTTTGTTTGTTTGTTTGTGTATTGAATACTTAACGTAAAAGTTGAATGTAATGATAATTTTTTTTTTTAAGGGTGAAATCATTTTTCAATTGTTGAAGAAAATATTTTAGGTATTAAGTAATACAAAATATTTTCAAAGGAAAAATAAGTGAGTTACTGAGTAATCAAATGAATTCATTAGGAGTCAAATTGATTAAAATAAACGATTGTTGAAGCCAAGAACATTGTAATAATTTTTTTCATCGATCTTTTTTTTCTCTTGCATTTGAAGAAAGATTAGTTTCCGTTTTATTGTTACCTATATCGAAAAAGTCCTATTAATTACATATCTTACCGGTTTTCAATTGAAAAAATCTTTGAATCCGAGATACGAATCATCGTAAATTATTTTTTTGCCGTTTTTTCCAATTATTCAACTTTTAAGAATATCGTGTACATACAGTACATGAAAATTTCCAAAATGTTTTCTCACTATAATTTTTAGTTAGTTATATTTCGAATTTTGTGTTTCAGAATTTCAATTATGACTGAAGATGGCTGCTGTAGAGATGAAATTTTTGCACAGATTGAGCAAATCAAATTAGGCTGTACGGTATGGGTGCCTCGTTTACTGCCGGTAGAAATAAATGAATTTTGTATAAAAAGGTAACATTCGAGAGAATGGACTTCGAAAATTCATTATTCAATTTCCTCACCTAGGATTTTTTTATTTCAGAGAGAAATCAGTGAAATTAAATAAGATCGGTGAGCGTCATTATGAAATTGACGAATCGTCGGATAACGAACCGATTACCATTTCACTCAGCGATACCGAAAGCGACGATCCGCCAAGTATACCACCATCAGCTGCAGACGAAAAAATACCTGAAAATGTCGATACAAATATTCCTCCCGAATCCCTGGCTACGATTCAAACGTTTTCTGAAGCTTACGAATTACAAGCTAATATACCTTCGACTAATTTTACGGTAGAAAATGTGCCTATTGATGAAAGTCAAAATAAAGTAGTAGCAACTGTTTCTGAAGTTTCGACTATTGTTCCCGTATCATCATCAGCAGCAGATGCGCCAGCTACAGCCGAAGACCTACTAGTGTCATTAGCAGATGAATCAGTTGCAGCAGCATACCCGCCAACAAATAACCAGAAAGGAGTAATTACACCTAATCCTTCATTCTATAAATCGCCGAATACTCTTGCCGAAAATTCTACCAAACCACGTTTGGTTAGAATCACCGAAGATAGTGTCATTAGGCCTTTTTCAAAAAGTATTGAAAATGAAATTCCGCCAAATTTGATGAAATTGGCAGAAAAAACTGGCCTCATCATTGAAACAACTCGATCGATAGGAAACCATAGAAGTTCATCGAGTATTACTGATGCGGTAGATGAAACACCCAAGTCAGTGCTTCTTCCAAAAGTATCCAATAACCATTCATCCAAACTGCGAGGAGTTTTATCGATGCCCTCGTTAGACGATAACATAATCGCGAGGGAGCCTATTCCTATCGCATCCCGACCATCAACCGCATTACCGTCGTTACCCTCAAAAGAAGCTGTACCTCCTCAGTCACCAAGGGCGTTGTCGTTGCTCGCAAAGGACGCTCTACCCATCACATCTCCATCACCAACTTCATTGTCGTCGTTAGTAGCTAAGGACGCCGTTCCCATCTCGTCTAAATTACCAACCGCACCATTTTCATCATCTACGAAGGACGTTACTGCCGTCACAAAAATAAGAGTAAAATCCACACAAGATTTGGGAGTCAAAGATCCGGGAAGTGGAACTAACTTCTTAACTAAATTTGGATCCATAAAGACAAAGGAAGGAACTTCTACTGCCGGTGATATTTACCACTTGAAGCAACCTGTGGAGAATTCCAACTTAAGCCAAACTGCACAAAACACTGCGGTTGATAAAGTTGTGACAAAACTAATGAACAGTAAGGATGAATTTAATGACAACATTACCAAAATCACTGTTTGTTTTAAACACCAACTCAGCGAAAGGAAGCAGTTCGAGGCAAAATATCGTAAATTATTGAAAAATCTAAATTCGAATGCAACGATATCTTCTAATGACATGGAGACTGAATTAAAAGTGCTTCGATGGAGACATGAAGCTTCGCTACGTGGTATGAAGGAAGAAATAATTTCAACGCTAGAAGAATGCGTTGGTGTTAAACGGTTAGAAACACCAACTCAGCGAAAGGAAGCAGTTTGAAACAAAATATCGTAAATTAATGAAAAATCTAAATTCGAATGCAACATTCGGACATGATTTAAAAAAAAAACTCAAAAAAAAACTGAAATGAAAACTCTAAAACTAGAAATCGCGAACTTAACGAATAAGAAACCACGGCGTAGTATCACTATAAACAAAATATCGGTAGAGATACTTATTTGAAATACGCGTGTTGTATCTGCTCGCAGAGACCAACTCCCCCCCCCCGTTTTTTGAGGTAGGAGAATGGGTACCAGAGATGAGCTCTGATATGTGTTTTTTTGTCCCATAGGACGCAGCGAGGAGTTCGTTCCGCGTGAAAAAAATAAAAAAATCACAACTGAATGCTTGTGATAAAAGGTAATATACATATAAAAGTAAGCAAAACAAGAATCTCCGATAAAAATATATTTTGCAACCAAAAAGAAGGAAAGAAAAGGGAAAGGGAACTCAATATTATATCATTTATATATCAAGTAAGTATACGATATCAACAATTTTTTCAAGTTTATTCAATTTTTGTTGATAACTAAATTTGAACTTGAATTCATTCTTTTGCAAAAAACAAAAGAAATTGATTTAACTTTCATTTTTTGTCAAAAACAAAAAAAAACAGAACCTCGGTTGAGCGCACATAGGAGCTGCCCCTAGGGCCCTGCCCGAGCCCTCTTTTCAACCCGTAGGACGCGGCGAGGAGTTAGTTCCGCTTGATAAAAAAAATTACACGAAAAAAATTCAACGGAGAAATAAACGAATTGGTTCACTTACGCTCTGGTGGCATATGTGGCAAATGGTCATTTTTTTGCCGCACCATTTGCAGCACGCATGCCCGCACTTGAACGCATACAATACAACGTTTTCGGTCGAACAAACGTTGCATGACAAATTGTTTTGTTCAAGCTCGGCAATTTCTTCTTCAGCTGGTGCATCAACTTGGTCCTGGTTTTCAGCTTCCTGTCTTTGCCGCATGAAATCTTGCACCTGCAAAAAAAAAAAAAAAAAATTAAAATTTGTTAAATAAAAAGAGAAAAATGTGCGAAAAAAATCACAACTGAATGCTTGTGATAAAAAATTTCTAGTTTATACCTACGTTATACTTAGTAGGTAATGTAAAAAAAATTACTTACTATCGGATGCAACGTACTCTGATGTAACCACATTCGAATTGGGTTCCTTTCAACGCATCTTCTTAAATGCCTTTCGGCGTTTCTTATACATCATATAAACGGACGATGCGCATCGTTAATGTGATTTTCAAAAACATCAAAATTATTCAAGTAGGTTTGACCGCAACACAAACACAAAAATAATTCATTCTTGTTTGAAATTCTAATTCGTTTATACTTCATTGTGACGACGTTGGCTCATGTATGGGCTGTATAACTGGTCTTCGCTAATTTTACCCCATTTATGGGCATTGGGGTAATAGTTTGAAGGTTTGATAGGTGTCCATTGATTCCGTACTAATCTGTAAAATACGTATATATTGGTGTTTAAAATTACATACTTATCTAGCCAAAATATCTAAATATTGAAAATAATTATTTTGTAATAATTGTTTACTTACACCAAAAAATGAATTATAAGACAAGTTACAAAGTAAGATTACAACTAAAATACATTAGGTATACAATTTCGTTGACAGTTTACCTATTTGGAATGAAAAATGAAAAAAACTAAAGTGAAGAATTAAATTTTTTAGTTAGTAAGATTACAACAAAAAATGAATTATAAAACAAGTTACAAAGTAAGGTTACAACTAAAATACATAATTAAATTGAAGCCTATGAATATTTAAACTTTTTGGATGGGGGCGACGAGATGTTAGTTTCAAAGTTAATTATTTCATTTTTCATTTGTTCGCGAATAGACGCCAACTCCTTACTGCTAACCTTCGGAAAGACGTCAATTTTTTTCAATTCTCTCTCAAATGTGTTCATCAACGCAATCGACGTCGTAAACACCTTTGACAGCGTCTACGTCTACGTAAATACGTAATATATACCTATGTATGAAACGGTTTTTTGAAAAAAGTAATTTAGAGAAGATTTAGAGATGTCTTTTTAAATCGAAGGGGTATAAAGTTATTTTGTCGACAGGGGAAGTCGTAGAACTAGGTAGATAATCGAAAAAGCATTCTAGCGTATGTTTGGTTAAAGCTTGCTCAGCGCAGCAATCTTGATATTTCTTTTTCAGCGCGTACAAACTTTCGTCTTTTTCTCGCTTACGCTTATATCTTCGTCTTTCGCAAATTCTAATTTTAGAAGGTCGTCGAACATTTTAATTCTAATCCTGAATTTATTATTCATTTTATTATAAGTTCTCTCGTAGAAGTCCTTTCTCGAAGTTCTAAGCGGAATACTTTTGATAAGTTTGTAATCTTCATCAAAAAGTAAAGGGGCACGGCATCTTCGCTTTACTCGTTCCTTTAATAAATCTTCGAAAAATTGGAACGAATGTTTTCTTCGAATAATATTCAAATTGATCGAGTGCACAACACGTTACAGCAATGGGATCCGATAGCGAAAATATTAAATTGAATGGCGATTTTTTTTTCAAAGCGCATACAACGCAAATACAAGCTCTTCCTCCGAAATTGAAACGCGTTATATGAGTCAAAGCCAATAATTTTGGAATATCGTCGTTCCATTTAAGTGTGACTGACCAATTGGCTTAGCCCGTGCTGGTTGTCTTCGTAGCGTCATGATTTCGAGTTGCGTTGATCGTACTGGTCGTCGTGTTGACGTTTTTCACCAGCATGTACACGTCGTTGAATTCGAATAAGAAAATACATATTGTTTGGTAACAGGTTTCTGGAATTCGTTTCTTTGATTTATATTATCCCATGTAAAATCCTTTAATTCTTCGTACAGTAGTCGTTGACGCAAAACTTTGACTACCGTATGCAAAAATTTGACGGAAATAGGAATTTTTGGTAATTTTCAATTGTGAATAAATATTTAAAATTTGGAAAATTTTGAAATCTCAAGTTCTTAAAACTTTTAAATCTGTATAAATTTTCAAAGTTGGTAAATTTTTTGAAAAAAAAATTCAAAACTGTAAATTTAAAAATTTGACGATAATATAAATTTTTCTATATAATTTTCATATAAACTTTGAAATTTAAAAATTTTTTCAAAATTTTCATTTCTCCTAAATACGACCTTTTTGGAATTGGAATTTATTAATAATTTTTTGAAATGTGATCAATTTTTAAAAGTTTAAAAACTTGGTAAAAATTCGAAATTTGGAAAAATTTTGAAATTTGTCAAGAATGAGAATTTTGTTGATTTTTAAATTTTAATTTTTCGAAGTTGAATCAATTTAAATGTGCAATGAATTTTTACAATTTTTAAAAAATTTAATTACCTTCGAGTGGAACTTTAAAAAATTATCTTTGAAATTATTTATGGCGATTTTCAAATTTTAATAAAATTTTCAAGTTGGATCAATTTTTAAAATTTAGCCAAATTTTCAACAAAAAAAATCCAAACTCAATTTGCCAACTTTGATGATTTTTTTAAATTTGGAAAATTTCCTGCATTTGATGAAGATTTGAAATTAGATAATTTTCAAATTTATTAAATCTTCGAATTTTTTTTGATTTTCTTCAAAATTTAATAAATTCTCAAAATTTGGTACTTTTTAAACCTTTATAAATTTGTTAATTTTCGAAATTTAGAATCTTTTCGTATTTTGAAGAAGTTCTGTTGAAGGAAGATTTTGCAAAAGTAGTGTTTTTTGATTTTGTTGGATGTTCTGTTTTTTTTCTCTCAAATTTTTTCAATAGATTTGAATCAACTACGTAACCAGAAAAAATAAAGAAGAATGATAATTAATAACCTTTTTTTCGTTAACGTAACTACGTGAACGTAATAAAGTCATTACGAAAGAGAAACGAACGAATGAAATATATAATAATAAGACGGATTATGATACCGATCGAAAATTTCAATTGCGGGGGGCCACCAGGAACTATAGCCACGGCCACCAAAAAAGAACAACGTCCTAACGTGTTTTTAATAACACGTTGTATAAAAAAAGAGCCGAACGAGCAAAGTGGCAGCAGCGGTGTGGTATCGGCAGCGAATAGAATATCCAGCAGGGGTTAATGGCGACGATATGATCTTTAAACGAGGTGACTTGCACATATTTTTGAGAGCAAATATTAACACGCGTCAGGGGTTTAACATGTCAATAGGGTTATTATCGACTATCGTCGCCTCTGTTGTTACACATCTTTATTAGCATATTGTTGCAATGTAAACGCATTATTGTTGTACTATTGTATAACATTTACCCTCTACCTGCCCCTTTTTTAATGGTTTTTACGCAGGTACGAGTGCGTTGGAAAGGCAATGTGGCGCCTATGCCCATTGCAATTGATATGTAACCGATAATCACTTTCCTAATTGAGCTGATTTTCAATGTACCTAGTATGTTTATTTTCATTTTTTTTTTCTTATTTTATTTATTTATTCATTTTTTTTTTTTTTTTTTGCAGATACCATGCACAATTCCAAAGAAGAAGTCGCACAATATAGATCTCGATCCGAAATTAATATGTACGAGCACGTTGCAGTGGACGGTGATATGTTCCTACAGGTAAATAGAGCTTTCGATAATTCGTCGCAGCCTTGCCAACCCTACGGAAAAAGCCGTAGATCTACGGAAATTTCAGTTTTGAAAAAAAAATTTACGGATTTTCTACGGATT
>FIZV01054245.1:0-11792 GCA_900050545.1 Trionymus perrisii | reverse complement strand
TTTGAAATTAAAGAATTTTAGAAAAATCAAAACATTAAAAAAATTGATAATTATTGAAGATTTTGAAATTTTGGAAAATTATTGGATAAACGAAGAAGGATAATATGGAGCGAATTAAATACCTACATTTAAACAAAAGACAACAATTTTTATAACTCCGATTTTTGGATGATTAAAAATTAACAATTTTCAAAAATTTTGCAATTTTTAAAAATTTGTTAGTTTTTAAGAAACTGTCGATTTTCAGAAATTCGACAATTTTTGAAAAATTGATAATTATAGACAGGAATCTGATTATCCGCTGTAAGTACATAAGTAACCTTCAACTTGAACTGGAGAAGTTTCAAACGTCGATTCATTTGAAATTTTTAAACGATTTCAACTTTAAATGATACAGCTCCCAATAATAGTTAAATACCTATTTAACGTGCATTCACAATTGTTAGGTTAGTTTGAAGAATAATTAAATCTGTCATTTTTGAAATGATGATTATTTTGTCAAACTTTTTCTAAAATGAACATGAAAAACTGACAGCAAGAATTCACCTAATTATTGTTGAGAAAAAATCGCATGTTGTTAGCAGTTTTCTAAATTTAAAAATAGAGTAAACGCCGACCTAGCAGGGTATGTAATGTACCTACAAAGATGGTATTTTCGAACGAGTCTGAATTCTTGAAGATTTTAATTTCGACAATCTTCCACCTAATTGGCAGCTTCAAATCGCAACTATGCAGCATCGTATACAGCTCAATTTACATGGGTTGCTTGATGATCAGTTTATTCGGCGGTATCATCGGATTCATCAATACCCACGGAAAAGTTGGTAAAATCGAATCGTTTGTATGCCTCTTCATAAACATTGCAGTAAATTCGATGTTCTTAGTATCAATTTTATGCCGACACAAATTCAAAAAATTATTCAGCTTGATGGAAAGTAACCCAATTTGTTTCCATAATGTTATCGAAGAAACAGCTAAACTGATCAACGTTAAAATTCTTACACTGATCAATGCCCACAATATTTTGGCTACAATATTCGTAACTCCTCCATTGTATCTTTTAATTTTCCAACCTACTTTTTCGGAATCAGATAAATCTTCTGAGATTCTACCATATTGGTTTGATTGTGACCTGCACCATAGAGAAAGATTTTCAAACATGTTCTGCTGGAAAATAGAAACGAAAAGAGAATTTGCAGTGAAGATTTTGTTGCAGCTTATGGTCGGTACAATGTCATATTTTGGTTTTTGCTTCTGCTTTATATTGTATTGCGTTATAATAGGCGAGTTTTGCATACACTTGAAATTTTTCAAATCTGAAATCGCTGCTTTGAAAAATTACGCGGATGCTTTTGCCTTCGAGTTTAATCAACTGAGTAATGAAAAGTTGAAAACTCGTATTTTGATCGAACACAATAAACGAATGAATTACGAGCTTACCAACATCATTAAATATCAACAATATTTGAAACTGTAAGCTTACTTTACCTGTTTCTATGGATCTCACACAGTGGCGTATTTGAGGGGGAAGTCAAGGAAGTCCGGCTTCCCTCCACATTTTCAAAGAATTGAAATTTTTATGAAGTACGCTGTACCTAGTTAGTATAAAAAATAGAATTTTAAAGTTCAAAAATTCCGCAAGATTTTAAAAAAAATTTCGCATCGATTCAGGTTTCCATGTTCCATGGGTTAAATTTTCGCATGCGATTGAGTTTAATTAATTACTCATACTTACCTAATTTATGAGCAGAAATTTTGAGAAAATTTTTAAAAATGTGAACTTTAAAACAATTTTCGAATTAGAAATTGAGTCAAAAAAAAATTAGAATTAAAAAAAATAAAATAAAAGTGAGAAAAGTTAATTTTGAAAAAATTTTAAATTTTTAAAAATTCAACAGTTTTTGAAAATTTGTCACTTCCTCACAAACTGGTAATTTTTAGAAATATGACAATTTTTGAAAAGGTGATGACTTGAAAATTCTGCAATTTTTATGAAATAGAGAATTTCATAAAATTCAACGATGTTGGAAAATTTGACATTTTTTAAAATTTAAACTTCGGAAAATTATTGGATCTCAATTTTGGAAAAATTTTCAATTATTATTTTTAAAAATTCAAAATTTTTTGAAAATTTTCCAGTTTTTGAGAAAGTGATGATTTTTAAAAATGTTACAATTTTTGAAAAGGTAATGACTTTTGAAAATTCTTCAATTTTTTAAAAATCCATAATTTTTGTGAATTAGAGAATTTTATAAAATCCAATTATTTTGGGAAATTATTTTTCGAAAATAATTTACAATTCCGGAAAATTATTGGTTTAATAAAAATTACCTAACGATTTTTAAAAGTTCGATAATTTTTGAGAATTTGTCATTTTTTAAGAAACTGATAATTTTTAGAAGTTTGACAATTTTTGAAAATTTACAATGATTTAAAAAAATTATTGGATCACAATTTTAGAGAATTTTTCAATTTTTATTTTCGAAAATTTGCCAGTTCCACGAAAACTGGTAAATTTTGAGAAAAGAAGACTTTTGAAAAGTCAGCAATTTTTAAAAAATCTATATTTTTTTTGAATTGGAGAATTTTATAAAATTCCACGACTTTGAGCAATGTGGCATTTTTTGAAAGTTTACAATTTCGGAAAATTATTAGATCACAATTTTTGAAAAATTTTTAATAATTATTTTTGAAAATTCAATAATTTTTGAAACTTAGCCAGTTTTTGAGAAAAATATAATTTTTAAAGATGTGACCATTTTTGAAAAGGTGACAACTTTTGAAAATTCTGCAATTTTTAAAAAATCAATAATTTCTATGAATTAGAAAATTTTACAAAATTCAACAATTTTGGGAAATTTGGCATTTTTTCATTTTTGAAAAATTTGCCAGGTCCTCGAAAACTGGCAATTTTTAAAAATGTGACAATTTTTGAAAAGGTGATGACTTTTGAAAATTTTGCAATTTTTGAGAAATCCATAATTTTTGTGAATTAGAGAATTTTATACAATAATTCTATGATTCTGGGAAATTTCACATTTTTCGAAAATTTACAATTTTGGAAAATTATTGGATCATTAAAAATTAACGATTTTTGAAAATTCGACAATTTTTAACAATTCAATAATTTTTGAAAATTTATCAGTTTTTGAGAAACTGACAATTTTTATAGAATTCACAATTTTGGGAAATTTGGCATTTTTTGAAAATTTAAAATTTTTGAAAATTATTGGATCATTAAAAATTAACGATTTTTAAAAATTTAATAATTTTTTGGAAATTGACAATTTTTAGAAATTTAACAATCTTTGAAAAAGCAGTCATTTTTGTGAATTGGACATTGAAGAATTTTAAGCAATTGAATCATTTTTGAAAATTTGAAGAAAAAAGAATAGTCGGTACAGTTCTTCGAAAAATTTAATTTTCGATTTATTCCATAAAACAGCCCCCCCCCCTTGAAAAGTGTCAGTGTAATGTAACTTTCTGACTTCCCTGGTACCTTTGTATTTTCCTTCTCAGAGTCGCCACTGGATCACAAGTGCGCATGGAATGATGGAAATACACTAAATTATCTATTTATCTAATTATCTCTTGTTTATAGTTGCATTCGAGAAATAAATCATACTTTTGGAAATTATAGAGATGTACTCATAACACTATGTTTTTGCTGCTCCGTCGCCGTCATATTCATGGGGTTTAACAAGGCAGGTTTGATTTTAACTACGTTTTGTTTGGATAGGTAACATAATATCTCCTTTTTCTTTTTATATGCTTATAATTTGCAGAGTGAGAAAATGATGTTATTCAAATGCGCGGCTGTATGTGCTCATGGGCAGATATCTCATATTTTACTTTGCTATTTTGCACAGATCATTTCCGACACTGTAAGTTAGGTTCCTTACCTACTTCGTAAGTACTAAGTATGTTCGGTCCAAGAATGATTAGATACTTAGTACCTATATTAATAGTATGCGTTTATGTATGTGTGGGTGAATACATTAGGTTGACCCTCATAATCTTTTGACACATAGGAGGTCGTTCTTTGGCATGTAGATTTAATTAAAGTCCTATTAGTTTCTTTTGAGGGTTTCAACTTTTATGATTTTCATCCCCATGAAAATGAATATAAAAATGAACAACTTTGAGAGGGAGGAGCCAGGATTTTATTTTTAGAATGTAATCAAATGAGCACCTACTTGTAGGTAGGTAAATATGGACCAAGCGAATGCACATCATACTTATAATTAAATTAATTATTCGTATCAACCTTCTTAATTATGTAAGAACGCACTTGTATAGTGAATAATCGGCATATCTATGTTTTCACATTACAGAGTGAAACCCTACTAGATGAAATGACAACCATTCCGTGGTACAATCAATCCGTCAAATTTCGTAAAACTTACCTAATGTTATTGGCTGATACTTGCATGCCTACTGAAGCGAAGTTTTTTAACGCTCGCCTACTGAATTTAGGTTTCTTAATATCTTCTTTTAAAACAATGTATTCCATTTTGAATATTCTTTTTTTGAAAGTAGGTAGAGAAACATAGTTTTTGAGACTTATTGACTTCACCTAAAGTTCCGCAGTTGGGTCCATCAGAATTTTGTCACCGATAGGAAAAATAGAGGTACATCGGTCTATGTTTGGATGCTAAATAGGAATACATTTTCAAAAATTTACTTACTTACCTACCTATTTAAATAAGATATTTCATTTCTAAACAAATTTTTAAAGTAGATATTTATTTGAATGATATGTACTATTTTTCTTTCTCTCAAATTAGCAATATGAAATATTTGTAAAAAAATTAATAAAATTATATTCGTATCCTAAAAAATATGAATGTTGTTGAAAAAGTTATGATTAAAAAATTCTGAAAAAACAAAAAATAAAAAAATAAATCATGATTTGAAATAGTTAGTCAAGAAACCTCGAACCTCGAAGTAGAGGGAATTTTCAAAAGGTTTCACAGTAGAACCTCGGATATTAAGTGTTAATTTAGGGAGATTAAGGAAGGATGGATTTCGTGGAAAGTCCAATAATCGATTTTTTTGTTGCATTTTTTTTTCAAAAATGCAACAAAAAACTTCTTATTACAAAATTTTTAAAGGAAATAATTAATAAGCAGAAAAAAATGAAAACAGATAATCTCAAAATATTTTTTTATAAACATTCAAAAAAGAAAGAAATAAAAACTGAAAATTTTCAACAAGATGTCAAAGACTTTTTACAAATAGAAAAACATGAGAGAAATAATTCAAGTGTCAAAAATGTGGCATTTTAAGATGTCATAAATGTGACAATTTCTAGTGTCATAAATTTGCCATTTTTTGGTATCAAAAATGTGACATTTTCAAAAGTCAAAAATGTATCAATTTTTCAAGTGTCAAAAATGTCACAGTTTCAAGTGTTCATATATGTGACATTTTCAAGCGTCATAGATGTGATATATAAAAGTTTCAAAGAAGTGTAATTTTAAGTGCCATATGAATGTGACATTTTCAAATTTTCAAAATGTGACATTTTTAAATGCTTGAAATGTTACATTTTGTAATGTCGAAAAATGTGGTCTTTTTTGTGTGTGAAAATGATTTAATTTTAAGGTGCGAACGTATTACATTTTTATTGTCAAAAATGTGACGTTTCTAAGTGTCAAAAATTTGACCTTTTTATATGTCAAAAATGTGACTTTTTCAAGTCTCAGAAATATGACATGATTTTGTCATTTTTTTTTCAATTAAAAAATATATAACTTTGTAAATAGGTAATTAATTTAGGGGGGACTTGCACCATTTAAAAGCTCGAACTTAATTATTTACAAAGTTATAATTTTTTGAAATTTAAAAAAAAAATTAATTTTTCCCATGTGTTTTGTGAAAATAAAACGCTATAATAAGTAATAACTTTTCAGCCCATAGAAATAGAAATGCGGGGTTTGCTTCATCAGAGAGTTCGAACTTTTTCACCCAGAAACATTAATAAAAATAATACTTATGTAAGTAAATAGAAAAAACTTTTTTTTTTTTTTTGAAAAAACTAAAAAAAATCAATCATTTTAGAACACGTTTTTTCAAATGTTTTGGCCCGTACATACAGCGCCGTAGGGTGCAACTTCTTACCTATCACGATACTCGAGTGACACATGATAGAAAATCTTACGTTAGGGGAAATTAAAAACGAAAATTTTTTCAAAGTCAATAACTTTGCCCCTTCAAATCTGAGAATCGGCAAACATTCATACATATGTGTAGTTTGGGTAACAGCATCGCTGGGTTGAAGGTGGTGCACTCGTCTTGGAACACTCTGTATGTGAATTACTGAATTGTGAAAGTATGAATGAATGTGCTCATGAGGTAGAAAACGTTAATTAACTGCATTATTTATGCTTTTTTCATTGAACTTTATTTAGTAAAATTTGTTCACCTTCTAATCATAAATAAAAAATGAGAAGTGCGTACCTTACCTACTGGCTACTTTAGGAAATTGCGTGATGAAAATAATTGAAAATGTATTGAACTTTTTTTATACTTATCAAATTCGCTACCTTACTTATTTTTAATGTGTTAGTTAAATGGACTTCAAAGCAATAAGTACCTACAGTAATAACTTCGAACCTAATAGTTTGTCATTTTACGTATAGGTAGGTATTTTCTGTGTAGATAAACTTTCTTTTCAGGTAGAAAATTACTATTCGCAGAATTTAGACATAGGTAATTAGGTACTTACCATTTTCAAGATAGAAAATTTCTGAGTGGCGTATTATTAACCGATCAAATAGTCCATTTAAAAAAAACCTTTCAAAGAAAGTAATTTTAATTATAGTCATCGTATTGTCGTTTTTTTGTTTTCTTCATTCCAAACAAACTTTTTTTGTATCATTTTCTGTCAAGCGTATAAAATTAAAACATTACGTGTGCAAAAATGTTCTGAAATTTCAACAAGCAGTGAACTAAAATATTAGAAATGAAATCAAAAAAGTGTTGAAATTCGTCGTTGTAAGTCTATCCTCCTAATTCATTAGGTATTGCTATTATAATTATCGAATGGATACTACGGGCATGTTACCTACAAAAATGCGAATGAATCGAGACCGGAAATTATTCAAAACATTTCTTTCAATTTCACTTTATTTATTTAAAGGATTCAAATCAGATTTTATAAATATCGTGTACTGTTCAATCTGCACCGTAGGATTACTATTCAGTCTGCTTGGAAGCGTAATCGGATTCATTAACTCTACAGGCACAATTGGTAAAATTGAGTCATTTGGCCACGTCTTTGTTACCTTTATATTGGACTGCATGAGCATAATATCGTACCTGAATTGTAAAAAAATACAAAAACTGTTACGCTTATTACAAGAAGAACAACCCGACGGCTGCAAACAAGACATCATCGAGCGAGCCGGAAAACTTGCAAATGGAAAACTCATCTTACTTTTTTGCATTCACGCTATCATAGGCGTTCTATTTTTGGTACCACCTTTACTCAATTCCATTATTGAACCGGATCTTCGATCAATTGAAATCCAAGAAGTTTTCCCGTATTGGCTGACTTGCGGATCGAACGACCTCATAGGTGTGAGAAGAGCATTATGCTGGGAAGTTCAATCGAAAAGAGAGTTATTCTTCAAGAATTTCATTGCCGGAGTGATGGTCGGAATGGGACAGTGCGGATTCTTCTTCGGTTTCTTGCTATATTGCGTCATAATGGCTGAGATTTATGTACATCTGAATACGTTCAAACTCGAGATTACAAAATTATGTAATTATTGTGAATGGTTCTCTTCAGAGTATGATAATTTGAAAAATACGAGGTTCGCAAAATGCCTTTTGAATAAACACAACAATGTTATGATCGAAGAGTTCATTAAGATCGTCAAGCATCAACGTTATGTCAGAAGGTAAATTCAAATTTTCTTAATGAATAAATAAATACCTGGTACAAAAGAAAATACACAGGTACAAGTACTATGAAGGTTACGATGAGTCAGATAGCCTATTTTTTGTAATGTTTATAATTTTCCCAGCTGTATACAAGAAATGAATTCCACATTCGAGACTTACACCAACAGTTCTATCATAGAGGGCTACGGAGCTCTCGTTATTCTAATAATAATGTTTTTTTATAAGGTAGGTAAGGTACCTATCCTCGAATCTTATCACTTGCACATTTTTTTTGTTATAAAACTTACTCCAGATATGATTTTCAGAGCAGCAAGATAATGTTATTTAAATACATTCCTATTTCCTTTGCAGCGATTCTCACCATTAGTGTGTTTTACTTTTACGGACAAACTGTATCCGACTTGGTAAAATTTAGATTTCACCATTCGATTTTCTCAGCAATAGGTAGACCCTTTTAAGCGGAATAATTTTGTTAATTTTCAGAATGAAACTTTGCTTCGTGAAATTGGTAGAATTCCGTGGTATCAGCAAAGCGTACAATTCCGTAAAATATATTCGCTGGCGTTGAATCAGAATTATATTCCATTACAAACGAAACTATCCGATGCCAAAGTAATCAATTTGAGTTTGATGCTTTCGATGTTTAGGTCGCTTTATTCCATCATAAACATATTGTTATTATTGATTATGAGAAAATGATATTTAGGTAGGTATAGCAAATTCCAAAAAAATATTATTTAGGAATTCGCTGTTGAAAAAAAAAATAAGTACCTAGATAGGTAATTAAATGCCTTTAAAAGAAAAAAAAATTAACTCATTATCAAAATCAAAGAATTTTGATTAATTTTGTTTTCAATTTTTACTCAAGAAAAATTGAGAGATTTCTTCTTCGAATGAGATAAAAATTAAGATTTTCCATTCCCTCATTTTTCTATTGATAAAGAAAATTAAAAAAACAAAAAAAAAAAGGAATTACCTATACCTAATTTTTTTAGAATAATTTCAAAGATTCCTTTTTTTTATAGGTAATCCAGAAAAGTTGTTTTACTGTAAGAGAATGATGATTTCATTTTCATTTACAAAATTGACTTTGAAATAAAAAATTGAAACATTCTACAAGGTTTTAGAGAAATTCTGGAGAATACGTTTTTATGAAATTGAAAAATTCACTAACCAACGTAGGTTAGGTACCTAACCTACAAGAAAAAATTAATGGAAATTTTTTCATTATTTTCTATTTTCCAATAATTTTTTTTTACCTATGTAGGAAATGTTTCCATAAATCAAAATTTAAAAATTTTATACCTACCAACTTAAAATAAAATCAAACTTTTGAGAAAAATTTAAAAATTAAATTGTCAAAAGAATGGAATTTCTTCGACTTGTACGTATAAAATTAATTTTCAAAAAAAAAAAGTCTAAACACACATTTTTCAAAAAAAAAGTAATAATAAGGGTATGCTCTCTGTATACTATTGGTTCGAATGATGTGTATTATTTTTCCGGATCGAGCTCCAAAATTTTATTGTGAAATTTCCACGGCAAATATTCATTTTTTAAAAGGTTTTTGTAATCCCACATGAAGTTATTAGTGATCGAAAATGCTAAAAGAAAAATTTAAAAAATAGTATTTTATGTAACTACTGATTTTTTGAAGACGTTGGATTTCTTTAATTTAAAAAATATGTATTCATTTCTTAAGGATTTTGAAAAAAGAAACAACTGTGAAATTGGGTTTTAAAAGAATGTAAGAAATCGAACGAGAAAAATAATGAATTCAGGGGAACTGAAGTACGGAAAACTCGCACGGTAAAAAGTTATTTCAAATTGATGGAAAAATCAAACTGATCGAAATCAAGAACGGATATTTCTACATGTCAGCATTACCACTTTTTCATAATGCCACTAAAAAATAATGCAAACATAAAAAAAAACTCAAATAAAAAAAATGTGCTATAAATCGAATAAATTGAGTTTATAAAATGATTATTTAAAAAAAGTACGTAAAAATAAAACTTAACGATAATTAAAAGCTGGTTTTGAACATTTCCATATTACATTTAATATTCTAGGCTTATTATGATTTCAATACAATAAAATAACTATAAATGGTATTTAATAAGACCAGAAAAAATCGATAACTAAGTACGTACATACATACACACAGGAAAAACTTTCGGATTGAATTAAGTAAAGGAAAAATGACGGAAAGAAAAAAATTCGTTGCTATTATTAAGGCACTACCTCATATATATTTTACTATCATGTTATTCATGGCTGTCTCGGATAGTACGGAAAAGTGTTATACTGTTGTTGCGGATATTGCTGTGGCTGCTGCGGAGGATAAGCTACGCAACAAAAAAAGGAATTTAAAAAAAATTACTTTTTTATTCACTGTCCATTTTTAACAAACGACTTACTATGCATTTGAGGTAAGGTTGCATATGGATTATAAGTCGTAGGCATCGGAGGTGGAGCATATGCGTATCCAGGAGCGGGATACGGCATCGGCATACCTTGAGGATAAACCGGATATGGTAAGGTTTTACTGCCGTCAACGAAATTACCAACATTAGGCGCTGGTGGTCTAGGAGGAGGATCTCTTTTTGCGTCTAAAATAAGGTATAAAATAACGTACGCAATATTGTTAATTCATCTAGCAGCGAGTAAATTTCTCGAATAATGAATAAAATTAAATACCAGCTCCACCGGAAACCGGAGGTGCCGGAGCGTTGGCCATGCGGCTCGCGTCTTGAGTCAAGCTTCGCATCAATTCTTCTTTTTCGGTCTTACGAGCGAAGCAAAAATCAGTCACTTTGTTTTGGAAAGTTACCAAATGCTGCGGAAGGAATTTTTTCACATGTTACTGCATAGTTCTTTTATATGAAACGAAAGTCAAGATAAAAAGTAGTATCTATACCTGAGTAAGATTTTTATAAAAATTAATTCCTTCTTGTAAATTCTTTTTCAGTTCGACGTAAGCATCGTAGGCGGCAGCTAATTCTTTTAAAAATGTTTCACGATGGATACTTGCCACGCAGTTACTCTTCTCTTTGCAAAATTCCGTGTTTTGATTCTGTCAAATGATGACAAATTAGTAAGTGGCAAGTTGAACAGTAGTGAAATGGGCTACATTTTGGAAAATTCCGAAATCACAAGAATAAACCTACACATTGCATATTATTATTTGGGGGGGGGGGAATCTCTCGTTCTGAATTTTCTTGAAGTAAGATAAAATATTAATTTTTTTCAGTCAGATTAATTTTTGAAAAAAAAAAATTAAAAGATTTTTTTTTTTTATTTTTTCAAAGAAAAAGCTGAACGTTTGTCAAAAATTTTTCGAGGAATAAATTTCCCAATTTTCCTGATATAATTATTTTTTCAAATTTTTAATATCAGAAAAAAAATCTTGAGCCTCATTTTTTTTGTTAATTTTTTCAAATTATTCGAGAGTAAAAGTTCTTTTCAACCTAAAAAAAGTCGTATTTTTTCCTTGAAAAAATTCCAATTTTTGAGAAAAAAAATCTTTCAATCATTTCGAGGAAAAGCTTTCAATTATTTGAAAAAAATCTTTCAATTTTTTTGAAGAGGAAATTATTTTATTTTTTTGTAGCAGGAACATTTTTTTATTCTTGTAGCAAAATCAATAATTTTTCAGGGAACAAGTCTATCAGTTTTTTGAAAAAATCTCAATTTCTCTGGAGTAGAAAATTTATCAAATTTTTGAAGAAAAAAATCTTTCGATTGGGTAAAAAGCTCTAAATCTTTTGTCTAATTTTTTTTTTTAATTTCAATTTTGATATGAAAAAGTCTTTATTCCTCTTTTAAGCAAAAAATATTTTATTTTATTATTTTTTTGTTTAAAAAAAAAAGTTTTTATT
>FIZV01054212.1:0-11898 GCA_900050545.1 Trionymus perrisii | reverse complement strand
AACATTAGTTCATCTTTAAAAGCGCTACTGTCGCGTACTGAAAAATGAAAAAGAAGAAAATGAAAATGATGAATTGGTGATTTCAATAGGGATCCCTCCGGGAACCCTAAAAACATCTGAAGAAGTAGGTAGGTAGTGTACCTATTTTTGAAAAAAATAAAAATTTGAAATAAAAAAAAAATCAGTTTTAAAAAAAATTTAAGAAAACTTCTAGTTACAATTATCACGTACTAATTAGTAGATATTTTAATTGAATAAATTAAATAATAATTCATTATTTTAATTTTTACATACCTATTATTTAAAAATAATTTAAAATGCGAATTTTTGTACGTCAAGTGACAACACTGTAAAAATAAACGTGTTTTGTCTTTTGTAAACAAAACAATAACAAACTTCGTTGTTTATGTGGTTATCACCTGAGTAATGATTATATTACCGATTTCTTGTAATTTTTTTCATTTTTACTATTGTAATGAATTTATAATTTAATAATACAGAGGTTTCTCGAATAATCGTTACTAAAATGAATTAAAAATGGGTGATACTTCGGGTAGAAACGACGCAGCCAAAGCTTACCCACAAATTAACCAGGCTATTTCGCCATTCAACTGTCCACCACCAGCACTACCCAATCCTTACATTTACCCTTATTCATTCGTTCCTCCTCAGCCCTATTTTTCAGCTCCTCCACCGTTTCCTCCTCCAACAAATGCTACTCTACCTTACAACTACTATCCACCAGTCAGCATTCCTCCACTATGTTTTCCTCCTTACCAATCTGCAAACGATGCCGGAGTGCAATCTACCACAAGTGATAACACCAAAGGTGATTTTAAACTCGACCATTTCTTTTCTAACGCCGTTAAAAAACCCAGCATTGTTTCTCAAGTCAAAGTAAGTTGTATATCTATTTTCAATCACATCCTTTTAGTTGCTCGGTTTCACTAATTCATCATTTTATAGTTATGGCAAGTCAGTCGACAGTTCAGATTGTATTATCGATTGTTGAAAGATTTAGAAGACGAACTACACCACCTCAGTGATGAAAATGTAATCTTAGGCGAAGATAAACTTGGTAACATTGCTTCGAAGCAGGTAATACTTCTGCCCGTTTTGTGTCAACGTTCAGACAGCTTTGTTATTTATTACACACGTTGCTTTATATCATTTTAGGAGCAACTAGTCGCGTGTAAGAATTCATTGAATCTAGATCCCACCTTTCTAATGTGTTTAAAATATAAAATAAACCAACGTAGGAAGAAAAGAACGTATAGGAAGAGGAAACGTAAAACTAAAACTCATATTCATATCTACGAAATAGCTTCAGAACATATGCAAGAGTTAGAGCAAGAAGCTAGTCGTATTAAACAAGTATGTTTTATTTTGAAAATCGTATTTAATTCCAGTGCTCAATTTTTAAGTATTTTAAATTTTTAGGAAGAAAAAGTAAAACAAGGAGCTGATGATATACTTTCGTCTGCGATACAGAAGAAAACCGATGCCCGTTACCAAATTCAGCTATTACAGAACCTATTGAAACTACATTCGGCTCGTGTGCATCGGTTAACAATTGAAACGAACTTTAAACCGGATACTTTGATAATCGGATTCGAAAAAATACTTGGTACTTATTTTCTCTCTTCTTTGATAAATTATGAGTATATTTCAGAGGTGAATACATTATTATTTGGTATTATACAGAAAAGTTGATCGGTATGTGGGAAGGAAAAATGCGCGAACATACGATAGAAGAAAACGAACTAAAAATAATGATTAAAAAGTTAGCTGTTAATGCCGAAGATGAAGATATTGAGAAATTAAAGGATACATTCGATAAATGGCTAGAGTTCATGTTTGGAACTCGCGATTTACACGGGGATCGTTTTTATTATAATTTCGAACAACTGATAGCAATTAGGTAAGATCTAGATCGAGTTTATCATTTTTTTTTAATTTCAATTAGAGAATTTGAAAATGATTTTTAAAATTTTTCAGACAAGGATGGGATAAATTTGTAGTAGACGAGAATGATCCGAATGGATCGAAAATTCCAGGTGGTTGGGTCGTACCAAAATACAACGAAAACAAAGAATGGAATAAATTTCTATTTAATTGACCATAAAAATACATATTTTAAAAATAACATTTAGAATTAAGGTATTTTTTTTAGCGATGTCAGACACCACTCAACGAAAAAAAAAAGCTATTCGATCGATAATATAAAATAAATAAAAAATTGAACTTTTAAAAATGGTGTTTTTTTTAGCGATGCCAAACAGCGCTCGACGTACGCGTTCGCATACGAACTCCGGTGGAAAATAATTCCTCCATTACCGGCGTTTTCAACCTTTCATTGAAGAACCACTTGTAAACGGTATTCTCCTTGTCTAGCCAGGCCTGAACATTGGCCGGATGTTTGCGCATTTCCTCTGGAAAAAATCAAATATTTAGTGCAATCATCCAAAGTGATATCTATTATTTTTTTATTATAAATAATACCTGTAGCCCATCTAGGAACTTGATGCTTCGGTGTTTCTTCGTCTTCGCTGGAGGCTCCGTCCACGATGTGATCAATTTTATACTCAAATATTTCTTCTTTTTTAATTTTTAGTTGCTGCGATTTAAAAAACGTTGAGAAGCAAAGTTCAATATTTAGAAAGGAATATCCTTCTTACTTCTTTAATTTCTGCTTTTTTCTGCGTGTTTTTAGACTTGATTTCTTTCTGTTTCAGTACTTTAGATTTCTCGTCTTCTTTTTTTTTCTCATATTTGAGCACCACTTGGCGTTTTTCTCTGGCTTCGGCTACTTTTGCCAACTGGGCAGCAACTTTTTGAGTTCGTTCTTCTCGTTTGCTGTGGAAACGATAGGTTTATACTTAACTGAGTAGGTACCTATACCTACCTACATTGTCTTTGTATCTTTAAGGGAAAATTTCCCCTACTCACCGTTTTTTTGCTTCTACCATTTCGTTCATTCGAACCAATTTCTTTTTTTGAGCATCGTCGAACTTGGTTGTTTTTGGTTTGGCACTGGCGTTTTTGATTGGTAAGTATTTAGGACTCGGTACCACAAATCCATCTTCAATTCTGCATCGAAAGAATACTTTCTATGATTCATTGCTGAATATGAGAGTTATAAATAGAAAAGGAAAAAAATAACTTGTAATCTTGATTATCGGGGTTTTTGACGAGATCGTCGGGGTCGTGCGAATTTGGTTTTATTACTGTTTCATCGTCACTGCTTGGAGACGAGAGATTATTCGCACCAGGAGTCGACGATCCGATCGGATTAATGATATCAACCGTGTCGATGGAACTTTTAATATAGGAAACGTCAAATTTCGCTTTGGGTGAAAAACACGTTGGAAAAAAATCATACGAGTGAAGTTTACGATTGAAATGAACTTACGTTTAGATACGGTCACATCGTTGAGTATACCTATTCGGATTTTTGGTACATGAAGCGGTGGTGTATATACCTTTTCATCTTTTAGAGTTTTTAACGGCGTGATTTTCGAGTCGTTTTCCACGCCCTCTCCTGTGTTCTCATCAACTGCGTCTAGGTAACAGGTAGAGCTGACGGCGCTCTGAAATTGAAAAATAGTTAATTGCGATTTCGAGTAGTTTACAAATCTTCGAAGATACCTGATAATTAGAATTAGAAATCCTGGAACTTTTTCTCAACTCGATAGTCACATTTGGATCTGGATTAGTAGCATTGGTTGGTTGATTTTTTCTGGAAACTTTAGTTCAGTTTCAGTTATATGTTGTTACGAATTGGAAATTTCGATATTAAAAGTATAATACCTATAGGTATAGAATTAGTTTACCTCGTGATGGTTTCTTTGCATTTGTGATTGATTGTTTGGGTTGCTGAAGACCTTCCCATTCATCTTCCGAATCTTCGTCTTTTAAGAGATGGCCGTATGCGTCATTGATCTCCTTAAAGGCACCCTATTTTGTGTAAAATGTTACAAATAAATATTATTACGAACACGCGATCTTGTATACGTAGAGATTACTCCTATGAAGGTACTTACGTCTCTGAGAGTTTTTTTCTGCTCATAGATGCTGTCTATGTGACTGTTCAAATCCTGGATTTCTTTTAATTTCATAAAACCATTTTGGATCATGATGATCTAATATCAGTTTTAATTTAACCACAATTTTTCCGTTATTTTACACCTTCTTGATGAAATCATGAAAAATGAGCGAATTATTTTCACGAATTTTCCTGCATCATCGATTACTGTGTTGTTTTTGTTGACGGAAATGTGATCTAAATCGAAGAAAAAAATTTCCGGGTTGTTCGCGATTACAAATTTTATTCGTATTCTAATGCAACTTTGCAATTTCACCTCATATTGACATCTTATGCTGCAAAAAATTGAAAATTCTCTGCAGAAGAAAAATAATACTATTGAAACTGAATAAAATTTAAAAAATTTCAGTTCCGCGCCAGTATTTTCACCAATAAATCATAATTACCGGTAAATTACCGAAAATAGGTAGATTTACTTTGCGCATACAAAACAAACAAATACGTTGTTTGTTTTGTTTATGTTTTTCTTGATGATTCAAAATTGAAATAATTTTCCCGCAACTGAATTTTTAATTTTTTAGTTTAGTTTAGTGAGTTACATTTTGAAATTTTATGCAATACTCGGTGAAATATTTGAAATTCGAAACAATGGTTCATAAAATCTCATCCTCAATGACCTGAGTGTTTGAAGTTTCGTTCAACCCCGACTCATATGTGTTTGTATCAGGTAAGGTAACTATTTATCATTTATGGGGTGTGGTTTACTTTTTCACTGAAAAATACGATTAATTGCCGATGAAATGTTTTGGCGATGAGTAAGTTTAGAACTTTAACTCATCGTTTGTCGGGATGTTCTCACATCATTCGTTCGATTCGTATTTTATTTTTAATTCTAGTGCAAAGTCAATTTGCACTGTGTTTCGTATCAAACACCCTCAAAATTTATGTTACTTTTGTATTTTTCAGATATTTTGTAAATCACAATGAATCTCATTAAGATCTTTCAATGGGTAATATTCGCCATAATCCACTCGAATATATTGCAAATTTGTACGTCACAAGCGCCAGATCCAAATCTACCTCTGAGATGTCCAGAGAATTGGATTCGTCACGAAAGCTCATGTTATCGTTTTGTCAAGTCGCCTATGCGACCTCGCGCAGAAGCTTCGAAAAATTGCTTTGTGAGTGTTATAGTACAAACTAGGACGTGTATTTAAGTTGGAATAAAATTAAGACGTATTTTTCGTAGGCTTACGAAGCTGAACTAGTAAACATAAACAATCAAGAAGAACATCGATTCATTTCTCAAGAATTAAACTACATAGATCCTCAACACAGACGATGGTATACTAGTGGTAAACAACAAAGTCCAAATTATTGGATCAACGAAGGCGACGGCAGTTCGTTATCCGAGCTTAGTCAGTTGTTTCTACCAGAACGCAATACTATCAACCAGAACTACGTTTATCAATTGAATAAAGACTACTTGGTGTATAAGTAAGAGGAATTTTCTACGAAATTAATGAAAAATAACCATGCAAATTGTCTAAAAAGGATAATTTTACATTCTTAGTTACTCGATTAACGGTTGGGGATTCGAAAAAGTCACCGGTGACGAACACCTTACTTATATTTGCGAAGCTCCATTTAGTAGGTTGGCTCATTTAGTCATCGAAGAACGAACTTTTACGTACGGAATCGATATAGATGACCCGGAGAAAATTCCTCGCGGGCCGTACTTCGTCAAACAGCCACAATCGGTTGTTTACGATTTGCAGAATTCGAAAACCTACAAAGACGTGCAGATGACCTGTATTGCCAAAGGATACCCAACACCGGTGTATGACTGGTTCAAAGAAGATTACCAAAACGATAAAAGGGTTTCGAAAAAAATCGATCCTTTGCTACAGAAACGATACACCGTTTCCGGAGGATCATTGATTATCAACAGTCCGAACCAAGTAAACATCAAAATTGCTTTCATCGTCATGACTGTAGCCGTGTAGCGTGAATATTATTAAAACTGGTGTTTTATTTGCTCAGCTGGAAGATAGAGGATCGTACTACTGCAGAGCTAGTAATAAATTCGGATCGATTATATCGGAAACTGTTCTTTTGTCGTTCGGCTATATTAGCGAATTCAATTTAAAAAGAGCAGTCGAGTATGGACAGCAGAATTGGGGAAAGTCCATATTTTGCGATCCACCCGAATACTATCCAAGTAAATAATCCAGTTAATCGTTGAATATCATGGAGGAAAAAAACTACTCATTTCGTATCCTTCGTAGGTGTCAAGTACTACTGGGCTCGTAGTCGGTTTCCAGATTTAGTCGAAGAGGATAAACGAGTTTTTGTATCTAACGACGGCGCTTTGTATTTCGCCGCCTTGGAACAAATCGATCAAGGAAATTACAGTTGTAACGTACTAGGCGAAGGTAAAGAAGCTTCTGCGGGTAAAAATGGTCCTGTTTTTCCATTAATCGTCCAACCCAACGGTAAATAATTGCGTTTGGAGTAGAAATTCATTGTCTAGGGGGCATTTTCCATACTTAATTTGTCGATGATTTGTTTAGCCAACCCTCAACAGCTGCAGTTCGCCAATACCTTCCCTAAAGTGTTCCCCAAAGCTCCTATTGCAGGAAAAGAGGTCAGACTTGAGTGTGCAGCTTTTGGATAGTAAGTTACTAGGTCATTTCCTCTACGAGTATCGCTGAATGATGTTTTCAAACTCGTTTATTTAATTTACAGTCCAATTCCGTCGTATAATTGGACCAGAAAAGGAAGCCCTCTGCCTAAACGAGCGCATACGGCTAGTTACAACCGAGTCTTGATTATTCCAAATATTCGTATGGAAGACGAGGGAGAATACATTTGCCGAATTAATAACGATTACAGTATCAAAGAAGCTAGCATTACTTTACAAATTCAAGGTATTAAACGTGGCAAATTCTTTCGAAATTTTTTTTGAAGATGATACAACGTGTACCTGCTTATAGCTGAACCAAATTTCACAATTCCTATCACCGATCGACACGTCGATTGGGGCACTGACCTAACCTGGACTTGCGAAGCATTCGGTGTACCGGATGTGTCATATAAATGGTATAAAAATGGGGCACCGTTGATACCACAAGAGTTACCACTTGAAGACAGCGCTCGGTATATCATACAGGATAACATATTGACGATTAAATACGTCGACGAAAGAGACAACGGCATGTTTCAGTGTCAGGCTAAAAACACCCATAAAACGAAGTATTCCTCGGCTCAGCTCAGAGTTCTAAGTAAGTTCGATGATTTAAAAACGAGTTAAACCCACGCCTTGGAACGAAAATTTACCCCATATTCGTTTAGAATTGGCGCCATCGTTCAAGAAAAGACCTCTAGATACGGAAATCTACGCTGGTGAGAATAACAGGGTGTCGATTATATGTAATCCGGAGGCAGCGCCTAAGCCTAAATTTACTTGGAAGAAAGAAGACTATAATATAGGTAAATTAAGCGGTACACAGCTCGATTTTGGTTTATCGAATACTCCAGTTCTCACCTTGGAATATTATCGCAGGTAGCGGCGGCCCTAGATATATCATCGATGGAAACCTGACAATAAATCCGGTCTCTAGATCCGATGCTGGGTATTACACTTGTGTCGCTAGTAACGAATATGGTACCGATAGATCGACCGGAAGATTGACTGTTTTACGTGAGTGTTACCGTAGAGATAGTATCGACGTAATGTGAAATTTTACCATGGTATACGGATTTGTTCAGGTTTACCCGTATTTCAAGAAGCTTTGCCTCAAAAAGTGAACGCTATCGTTGGTCAGAATTTAGAATTAAGATGCTACGCGGCGTCGGAAGATCGTTTGGATGTCGCTTATGTGTGGTATCATAATGGGCTCAGATTAAACTCAATTCAGAGTGTATATTCTCCGTTGGTGAGTGTTCGAATGTGACGTCCAGACCGGCGTTGTTTTGATAGTTTTTGAAAACAGGGGTGCCGAGAAAGCATATTCAGAGGACAAGTCTTCGAAAGGATTTTTTGGGGGAAGCGCATTTTTTCAGAAATCACAATCCAAATTAAATATTATACACTACATTGACAATTTACAATGTCGGAAAATTATTTGATCATTAAAAATTGGCAATTTTTTAAAATTTGATAATTTTGGAAACAATTTTAATTTTTAAAATTTAATCATTTTTAGAAATGTGTTAATTTTTGAAAAGGTAATGACTTTTTAAAATTCGTCAATTTTTGAAAAATCAATAATTTTTGTGAATCTCTAATTTTACAATAATTATAAAATTCAACGATTTTGAGAAATTTGGCATTTTTTGAAAATTATCAATTTCAAAAAATTATTGGATCATTAAAAATTGGCAATTTAAAAAGAAATTGATTTTAGAAAAGTTTTCAATTTCTAAAATTTAATAATTTTTAGAAATTAACAATTTTTGAAAAGGTGATAAAACCCATGTCTTTTAAAAATTCTAAAATTTTTGTGAATCAGAAAATTTTATTAAATTCAACAATTTTGGGAAATTTGACATTTTTTGAAAATTTACAATTTCAAAAAATTATTATTTTGATCATTAAAAATTGACAATGTTGAAAAAAAATTTTAACTTTGGAAATTTTTTCAATTTTTTCAATTTAACAATTTTTAGAAATGTGGTAATTTTTGAAAAGGTAAATGAATTTTTAAAATTTAACAATTTTTGGGAAATAAAAAAAAACAAAATTCGATTTCTAGATCACTTTTTTCCAGTTGGACTGCAGACTATGAGCTGCAATTTCATTTTACTTTCGAAATTTTTTGGGCAGCTCGAGTACCCGAGCTACTGTTGAATTGCGACCACGACTACAATCAAATTATACGTACCTATTGTTTTAGCATCTAGATTATTTTCGGCGCAATGAGACAATAATTCTTGGAGAAACGAGCACAAATACAAGAATACAGTGCGGTTGATTGTTGGTAAATTCATAATTATCTGCGTAAGACAAAAAAATTGGTTAATTTCGGTTCACTCCAGTCTTCAGATAGATCCAGATCTTACCTGTTTGCACTGAATATAATTCGTAGACGCGTTCAAAGCTTCGACATGCATACTATAGGGAATTAAAGGTTCCGGTGTCGAATCTAAAATTAGCAACAATGCCTCTGCTACCGAATGAACGCTGCCAGCTAATAAAATAGTCATGGAAATATATAAATTGGTCCGTATCTAGGTAAAATTCAAGTCGACATAGAGCTAAAACAGTTGCACAAATGGCTAAAGTACAAACAACCGAGCAAATAACCCGTCCTAATCGATACCGTCGACATCGCGACGATGAGAAACCCCCCGAACCCGAATATACGATCCCGACCGAAGACGCACACTCTTTACGTTTGCAAGATATTGCATTCGTCCACCCAACCGATCCTCGACTTCGTTTGGAAACCATTAAAAATTGGATCAATCAAACTAAACCGGTAAAGGAGCCATTCGAGCACCGATCTAATCTCTCAACTTGGGCCGAGTCCGATCAAGATGACCGATTAAGTGATATTTCAGCCTTGTCTGTCAGTGACGATGTCCAGGACGAGTGGGAGAAACGAGAATTCGATCGTTTATACGGATTAGTTACTCGTAAGTTTGAACTTGGGCAGGATATCGATAAATCGGAATGTCGTAAAATTCACGAGAAAGTGAAACGGTACAAGAAGGCGTTCCTCAAGGGCTTCTTCGAAGCACGAATAAAACGCGTTGAAAGCAATAAATGGCTCTACGATAAACTTCACGTTAACCCCGAATCTATCAGAGAGCGATATCGTCGACTTATGCATACTTCTGATCCACTCTACACGACAATTCCCGAGCAGCAAGATCCGAATCAGCCACAACCAACCGAACCTCCGCAACAAGATCCAAATCAACCGGAAAAGCTATTGCAAGAAACGAAAGATGCGGGTAATGAGAGCGACGACGACCTAGACTCAGTCTACAGCTTTGTCCCTGAACGTGACAATGTTCTTCTGCAAGATATCAATGCACCTCCTCATGTACGAGGCTATGGTAAAGATAAGCATAAAAAATACGATGATAAAATAAAACTACTCTATTTAGACTCGTGGATGCCTGCCGATATTCAAGAGTGGTTGAACGAGAAAAAAGCCAAACTGGAGGAGGAGCAAGATGCAGCCAAACCGGACCCGAACGAGAAATACAAGAACGTGTACGCGGAAAATATTCAAGGCGGACCGAGACCTCAGCGAAAAGTAATCGAAGACTGGAAATACGAACAAATCACCGGCGTTTCCGAACTTCCAGCTTGGCTCGGTCCGAAACATCTGGACGCTAAACCAGAACTAGACTTGGAGAATTTTCGTAAACAGGATGCCCTAGACGGAGACGACGAAGTGGACTCGATTGAAGCAGAACGAAAGGCCGAGCAGCCTGAAAAAGAGAATCAAGACGACGACGATAAGAAATCGCAAGTTTCTAAGGCCGAGACCGAGCTCAATGTGCAGCAACGATTGCTGCGTCAGCTGATCCAATCGCAAAGTAAGGATTATTACAAGCTATGGTACAATACGCACGATACCTTTAATACGACTCCCTTTTTGGAAGCCAGGTTGCAAAGACTACTTAGGGAGGTGTTGAATAAAAGAGAGTGGTCGGTGTATTGCTCATATTTGAAGAAGAAACACGACGAGGAGCAGAATAAGAAGAATATTAGTAAGTGACTTGCATACGTTGTTGTTTTTGGAATTATTTCTAGCGTAATAAACGGTTAAATGTTTGTTTTACAAGTTGCAATTATTCAAAGGATACGTAATTGTTCAGGGGATCCGGTGTCTAGCCAATCTCTGATCAATAATAACTCTGAATGGAGTCCAGGTTGCTCAAATAGGTGCTGCTGTTTCATCGCATTTCTGTACAAATGATCGACTAGGAACCAGATCTCTTTAGGAACTGGATACGGATCTTCTACATTACATTCTTTATTTTTATCCTGAAAAGGAGATAACATTAAAATCCTTCCAGTTGTAGCCAAATCTGTGTAAGTGCATACAAAATTTCAAAAGTGAAATGAGCAACACCATATAAGGCAGTGGCGCATTTAATAGAGAAGTCATGGAAGTCCGACTTCCCTCCAAATTTTCAAAGAAATAAAATTTTTATGAAGTGATAATTTAAAAAAAAATTGAAATCTTGTAAAAGTGGATCTGAAATTCTGCAAGATCTCAAAAAAAAATTCCGCATCGATTCAGACCTTCATCTTCCATGGATTGAATTTTCGCATGTGATTAGGTTTGACAATTTTTGAAAATTAGGCAATTTTCGAAAAAGTGATGATTTTTGAAAAAATCACTTATTTCTGTAAATTGGAGAATTTTAGAAACTTTTACAATTTTGGGAAATTGATCAGTTTTTGAGAAAATTTACAATTTTGGGATCATTAAAAACTAACAATTTTTTAAAAATTCTACCATTTTGAAACATTTGACAATTTCTGAAAATTTGTCAGTTTTTGAGAAATTGACAACTTTTAGTGACAAAATTTGGAAACGTAATGATTTTTAAAAATTTAAAAATTTTTGAAAGTTTGACAATTTCAGAAAATTATTGGATCATAAAAGTTGACAATTTAAAAAAAATTCTGCAACTTGAAAATTTTTGAAAATTTTATAATGCTTGAAAATTTGACAATTTAAAAAAAATTACAATTTCAGAATATTATTGGATCACTAAAAATTAACAATTTTTAAAAAATTCTGCATTTTTGGACAATTTTGCAATTTTCGAAAAGGTGATGATTTTTGAAAAATCAATTATTTTTGTGAATTATAGAATTTTAG
>FIZV01054162.1:0-11623 GCA_900050545.1 Trionymus perrisii | reverse complement strand
CAAAGTAAATTTTTTCACATTTTTAAAAAACAGGTATTGAATTGACTAAATTGCGAAATTTTCAAAGATGATAAAATTTCTCAAAATCTGAAATGTGTAAATTTCTCTAATTCACAAAAATTATTGATTCCAAAAATTACAACATTTTCAACAACCGTCATCTTTAAAAATTGCCAAATTTCTAAAAAATTATAATTTTCTCAAAAACTGACATATTTTCCAAAATTTTCGAATTTTTAAAAATCTTTAAATGTCTAAAATTTATTAGTTTGTCAAAAACTAAAAATTTTGAAAAATTTGATAAATTTTTCAAAATTATCTAATTCACAAAAATTACGGAATTTTCAAAAAGCATCGTTTTTTAAAAATTGTTATTTTCTCAAAAATTGACAAATTTTCCAAAACTTTTGAATTTTTAAAAATCGTCGAATTTCTAAAAATTGTCACTTCTCAAAAACATAAATTTTTTCCAAAATTATTGAATTTTTAAAAATCGTAAAGTTTTTAAAAATTAGGTATCAAATTCTTCAAAATTATTGAATTTTTTTAAATTTTCTAATTCACAAAAATTATTAATTTTTTAAAAATCATAATTTTTTTTTAAATTTTAAAATTATCATTTTCTCAAAACTGACAAGTTATCCAAAATTTTCAAAATTCTAAAAAATCCTCAAATTTCTAAAAATTGTCAGTTTCTCAAAAACCGAAAATTTTTCAAAAATTATCCATGTTCTCAAAATCGCTGAATTTAAAAAAATTATATAATTCACAATTTTACAAAAATTGCCGAATTTTCAAAAATTTTAATTTTCTCAAAAACTGACAAATTTTTCAATATTTTTGAATGTTTAAAAGTCGTCCAATTCCTAAAAATTGCCAGTTTCACAAAAACTAAAATGTTTCAAAAATTATCAAATTTTTTAAAATCGCTGAATTTTTTAAAATTATTAATTCACAAAGAATTATTGATTTTACAAAAATTATGGAACTTTCAAAAATCATATTTTTTTTAAAATTGTCGTTTTCTCAAAAATTGACAAATTTTCAAATTCTTAGAAATCGTAAAATTTCTAAAAATTGCCAGTTTCTCAAAAACGGGGAATTTTTCAAAAATTATTCAAGTTCTCAAAATTGCTGAATTAAAAAAAAATATCCAATTCACGATTTTACAAAAATTACAGTATTTTCAAAAATCATCATTAAAAAAAATTAAAAAAAAAAAATCTTAATGGGTACGTTTGCACCTACAAATAGCAGATATAACGTTTATAAAGAAAATTTTCATTCCGAATTAGCCCATATTTTTAGTTATTTATTGTGATGCAAACAAGTGTTAGGTACTCCAAAAAATCAATTTTCTCACGATTAATTATTTAATGAAGTTTTTCTTGAGTTTGAATTATTAACAATTTGAAACTCTCAATTAAAAACTAATTTCTTAAGAAGGATTTGGGGTCAGGAGTCTAAAATTTTGATCATCGAGCTAGAACATGAAAACTTCCTTATGAAATTCAGAGCAATAAATCTTTTGCCTATAGCACAGAGAATTTTTCCCCTCTTATCCCAAAATTACTACGCTTCAAGATGGGTAGGTATTCATTGCCTAACCTTTGTCCTCGTTTTGGTTACAGGAACCCTTCAAAATCGTGGGTAGGTAAATCTTCATCCGCGAAACCCACACACCTAATATATTTAAAACCAAAACTCTCAGCGCAGATTTTGCAAAAAGTTATGGTGTAAAACGCATTTCACGAGAGGGTAGCGATTTCACGGGGTAATATCTAATTAACAAAATCCATTTATTACTCGACCGTACACACCACGAACTTGATTTCAAAGCGGCACGGGCAAAATGAAATTTCACAATTTGTAAGGCGTTGTCTGCCATTAATATCATTAGATAAAAGCTGATATAGGTACCGCCAACGTCAAAGATTTTTAGTTCCAAACAAGTAATCTTCTGATGAAATAGCCCCATAAAAAGTTTCTAACCAGATGTAATTAGTTAATATTGAGTATCGAGTTGCTCAACCCCGAAACGTGCAAATTTATCAAAACATTTGACGTTAAAAAAAAATATATATATATGAAAGGGATTACGACGTAGGTAGCCATTATTTAATATGTTACATGGTACGTTCACAGAAGACAATTTCATCTTTCGCCAATAACATGAATTTAATCAGTAAGATGAACAAATTCGCCTTAATTTGATTGCATTGTGAAATAGGTACTACCTTTTTATTTAACCGTAAAAAGCAGCATTGTACCTAAAGCAACTTTTATGTTCGTCTTTTCTTGAAATATTTATAGGTAACGTTTTGATTCCTAGATCGTATTTTTGGCCTTAAAGTTGTATACTTTCTCGCATACACCAACAGCATGAGAATAGAATCATGGGTACCTATCTCAAGAATAGCATAACTTTTTCTACAGAGGAAAACGAGAATTTACGTGTTTTGTGGATGTTGTAAGAATTCACGTGTTATTTAACCTATACCCTTTTATCCTTGAAAAAGAAGAAAAAAGGTGTTTGAAACTCTTTTTAGATCGTAGTTTTTGCTCCAACCTAAATTTTACCTTCAAATTTTTCTCAAATATATGAAATTCCATCAAAATTCATTTTCACGTGATTTCATTCGTTTTAATGTTTTTCTCGACTGTCACAATCGACCATCGAAGCACAATAAGAAAAAATATCGTGGTAAATTTTAGCACGAGCTTGAATTTAAAGAAATTTCAAGTTGGTAGGTAGAGGCACGTATTTTTACTGCGATGAATACGAAAGCCCCACGATATGATTTCAAGAATGAAATAAACGAAAGCTGTACTTGAAACATATCGATTCAGCAGATATAATGTAAAATATTTTCATTATGAAATCGTAGAAAGGTATTCGAAATATCTGTCGAGCTAAAGCTGTTAACAAAATACAACACAACAAACAGAACCACCCAGCACTTCATTTAAAACGCTTTTTAATCGTACCAACTGCTACGATTCACCCGAAGGTTATAGTAGGCGAGTTCAACATTGGTGGCAAACCGTATAAATGTGGTTACAATTTTCCTACGCAACCGGCATACGTGTATAGGTAAAATCATTTACCTACCTATATGTACATTTCTTGGAAATTTATAAGCAGTAATCTCGATGGATTATTACAGCGCCGCTGGAAACTACAAAAGGTTCTTTTACAATCACGCAGTACGTGTAATTGCATATTTTTCATTTTAGGGCGTTCAGGTATACCTGTAAGTTTATACAAATATCATTAGGTATGCATACCTATTATAGGTACGAATTAACACTCAACCAGATTTTGAAATATGATCCGAATCCCATTTTAGTTTACACCTCATCTCCAAACAAATATTCTTCAATTGTATTCCTAACAAACGACAACGAAATTTTCTCGCGATGTGTCGAATTTCCTTTCAGAAAACTTTTCCAACGTACCTAATCAAATAATACGTTGAAATTGGAAAATTATTTTGTAAAGCTCAACGAAAACAAAAGCAAGATTTCAAAAAGAAAAGTTTTCCTATGGTATTCACTACCTATACTTACTTATCATCTAGATAGATACTTTTATTAGAACGGAAATGGAACGAATCGATTGGAATGAAAGTATTTCTACGTTGAATTTTACAGTCACCGGCTGGAAAAGATGTGTTACATTGTTTTACTATCGAGAACGATATTTTTAATTGAAAAGCAGCTATTGAAAGGTGCTTTCGAGGCATGGAGGTCTGTTGTGTTTGTATTAAAAGTGTATCTAAAAATGAAGTCTCATACACCGAAATGTTTTCTGGAGCAAAAATTGAGAATAAAAATGATGACCAGGGTTTGGATTAATATGCATTTGTAAACTATCAATTTCTTCAAGTTTCTTGTGTTTCGTTACATGCACTTTTAAGAGTAAGTAGTCCTTGTTTATAATTGGTAGATATTTTGGAAGAACCTCCCCTCAGTTTGTACACTACGAGTAAAATTGACTCCCGACTGGTAATGTCACACTCACGATAGGATTAAGTTTGAGCAGCCAAAATTGATTACAACATTTTATGAAACGATTCCAGTGACGGAGCCTGCATCAAGATAATTTATTCTAGTTATTCCAAATTATAATATGGTAATAATCGTTAGTGGAGAAAACTGATGTCTCGCTGGAGGCTCCAGACCCGCTGAAAATTGCGAAATTTGGATGGGGTGGGGGTTTGATATTAGCCCAGATACATTTTTTCCTTTGTTTTACAGTCAACGATGGGGCGATTAGAAATTTTTTCAAAATTTAGTACTCTTTCAAAGCTGCGGTCAAAAATCAACTTTCGTACTCGCCGGCTGGAATTTCCTGGAGAAGTAGGTTATTCTGTTGAAGTACATCAGAATAGTGGTTAACCAAATTTTTAGCTGCTCAATTCCATTTTCATCCCTTTTAGAGCGGTTTAAAGTTACTGGAGAAAATCGATATTTCGCTGGAGGCTCCAGAACGGCCGAAAATTGCGAAATTCGGATTCGGGTGGTCGATATTAGCTAGAAAAACAATTTTTATCGATTTTGGTAAAGCATTACTCTTTTTCGAAAAATTCACAATTTAGTGGAAAAAGTTAGTTTTGAATTTTTAAAAATTGGCCAAAAATCGAAAAATGCAATTGGGCAGTTAAAATTTTGGTTCTGAAGGTTTTCGGACATGCTTTTTCCAAATATCCAAGTTTTGTTTGATTCCAAGCCAGCGAGTACTAACGGTTCCCTTGTTAGTTACCTATGTTCTAGTGCAATGATAACTTTCTCAATTTTTTCAAAATCCTAAAAATTTCTCTAGTAGGTACCTAAATACTCACTAATTTTTAAAGAAAAACTAGACTATTTCCTCTCAATTTTTAATCTGTACAAGACAGTTTGAAAAATTCCCAGCTTTTGTATTTATTTTTAAAACTTGTTTTTTCACATCAGAGTTGATATTCATTTTTCAGCGGATCAATCAACTTTTGCTGGGGAAATTAGACAAATTTTTAGTGTTTTGTAAACTGATAAAATTTGGGCCAAAAAATGAAAAATCTAAAACTGCGTTAAAAATATTGAAAACACAGGAAAATAAAATATAAAATAAAGGAATTCGGATACAAAGTGGGAGAAAATAGTGCATTTTTCCTTTAAAAATGAGTAAATTTACCTAGGAAAATTTGAGAATTCTTAAATTTTTTAGGATGTTGAGAAATTGAGCAAAAAAGTGAGAAAATCATTATTGCGCTAGAACATGCGAGTAGGTGTGGGACCGTAGGTACATAGGAAGAACTCCATCGATATGTTACGCGTTTTTTTTTATATTTCTTCAACTTTTTCCGAAATTTGAGTGTTCTATAAGGGCTTATTGCGAGGGTTCTATCAAAAAGTGAGCCAATTTTCGTACTCTGCGCTACCAAAAATTAACAAACGATATGCTACATGTTCTATTAGCATTTCCTAAATTTGGACCAAAATTTTGGGATGCTACGTCACCGTACTTCCTCTAGAGGTCTAACGATTCAACAACAAAAATCAATTTAGTGAGTGTAATATAAAATAATCTACTTAGGAGTTTTTAAGGATATTTTTAATCCTTGGAAGTTGGTATAATCTTGAAGGTCGAAATTTGCTCAAAAAAGTTCAGCTTTCAACTTTCGAAACTTTCGTAGGTAGGGGATTCTAAATTTTGTTTCAATACTGTTCAAAACGCCGTCTACAAATTTCCACCAAGTACATATCATCAATCTTGACGTAGTAACACTTCATCAAAGTTGAGTAGTACAGGGTGTTCAATGAAGCATCTGCAATAGGTACTTCGACTATTGATGCAACTCGATGAGACAAACAAAAAAACATTATTATGATAAGTTGCCTATCTTGATTTTGAAGGGACAGTGGTTTCAAAAAATTCGATATTTCGTCATTACAATCCATGAAGCAGGTGCAACTCTTTAAGAGGGGAAAAACAGTTTTGTTGAAAATTCGCCCATCTTGAAAATAAAAACTCTACGGAGCCTCAGATTTCGGAAATACTGATTTTCGATTCTTTGTAGATTGTAGTTCATTCATTTTCTAAGATAGGCAAATTATTTATATAACTTGTTTTGTTCCTCCCAAAAAATTACACATGTTTCGAGTATTGTTTTGACAGAATTTTTCAATTTTCATGTCTTAAAAGTACACCGTAATAAATTAAAGTAGGCAATACTTTTGACTGAAATTTCTTGTTGCCGTAACTCCTTCAATTTCAAAAATATGCTTCCCAATGTAATTACAACTTTCGAAACCTACATACAAATTTTTCTCAGAAAATAGCAAATTTTCAAAGCTTTATAGAATAGCGCCTTCAATTTCGAGAAAGGCATCATATCATAATCATGTAATCATATGTACCTCAGATTTGATCAATAACTCATAGCAGAACAAAACACGTATACTTGGTTCTGTTTGCATATAAATACATAAGTTGATACCTATGTTATAGTTATCATCTCTTCAAGTTCAAAGTTTGTAGGTGAAATAGTGGGTTATGTACTTATTATCATCAAATTAGGCTTCACATTAATTTCTATGGTATCATTGTTCATCTTTCAGCAGCACAATAATCCTTTAAGGATACATATTACAAAACACGTATGTTAAACTCGACGATAAGACATTAAAATACCTTCTCAAACTGTTACGATGGATATGTCTAACCAACATCCAACATTGTTTGAATTTTTTCCCCCTATTTAGAATTACTCATACTCCGGCAAAGGAACACAGGGTGCAAGATATCGAAAGGCCGCATATACAGAATCTACTTAGTACCTCATAAGAGATCTAAAATTTACCCTCATTCATAAGCACGTATCATGGCCGTTATCTGGTACGTCAAATGTTGCTGTTGGTGTCCAGAAATTATGCCATAGTAACACGAAATATTACCGCAGCTCAACGCGACTGCTTCTAAACAATTTTGTCATTTTCGACTTCTACAAAATTTCCCTAATACCTATTGATTGATGACATGTCTTAATACGTATAAAGAAAGTTATTATTGAATATAAATTTTTACCGCACAAAGCACGTGGTATGTGTGCATAATAAAGAAGAAAATCTTTAAAAATTTCTTTCAGCTTCCTCGTTACAACGTAATTCAAAGATTAATCATCTGTAATCCACCTATGCTGGGAAAAGTTTATGTCGGTATAGTGGCTTGAAAGGTCGATGAACGCTTTTATGTGCTTTTTAGGTAGTTCTTTGGAAAATATTCGTATCGACGAAGATATCGCGAGTTTTTTTTTTAACTTTTTATTTTAGCTTTGGTTTGTTTGTGGTCGTGATCACATTTTTTAAAAGCATATTTTGAGAAATTCTATTGTAAACGCTTAATAATAGCCAACATACAAAGAACAACGCTAAAAACTTTTCTTTTGAAGTAAATTTGCTTAGCTGAATTCTTTCATCGGAAAGTGCCTACGGTCAAAAAAATCATTTCAACAGTTAAATTTTTTCTGACATTTTCTTTTCTTCTTTTTTTTTTTGAGAAAGTCTGCCTTTCAGAACAGAATATCTTTCAAAAAATCGTTATTACACCACTATAAAAAAAATTTCAACAAAATCCTTTTTTGATGTCAGAAAATTTCTCCCTTATATTAGAATATCATAGGGACAAAAATTCTCCCAACAACAACAAAATTTGGTCATAAAAACCACCCACAAAAAAAAATTGCCAAATTTTCAAAAATCGTTAAATTTAAAAAAATGGCTAAATCTTAAAAAATTGTCAGATTTTTAAAAATTGACAAATTTTACAAAAATCGTAAAATTTTTAAAAATTGCTAAATTTAAAAAAATTGTTAGATTTTAAAAATGATGAAACTTTAAAAATTCTGTCAGATTTTCAAAAGTCGTCAAATTTTCAGAAATCGTCAAAGTTTTAAAAGTCGTCAAATCTTAAAAAATCGTCAAATTTGAACAAATTTGTCAGATTTTCAAAAATCGTCAAATCTTGAACAAATTGTAAAAGTTTCTAAAATTTCCAAATTTTAAAAAAACGTAAAATTTTTAGAAATCGTAAAATTTTTAAAAGTTGTCAAATTTTCAAAAATCGTTGAATTTTTTAAATTGGCAAAATCTTAAAAAATTGTCAGATTTTCAAAAATCGTAAAATTTTCAGAAATCTTCAAATTTTCAAAAATCGTAAAATTTTCAAAAATCCTCGAATCTTAAAAAATTGGCAGATTTTCAAAAATTATTAATTTCCAAAATTGGTTAAATTTTGAAAAGTTGTCAAATTTTTAAAAGTCGTCAAATGTTCAGAAAACGTCAATTTTTTAAGAATTGTAAATCTTAAAAGATGTCAGATTTTCAAAAATTTTCAAATTTTTACAAATGGACAACTTTTTAGTAGGTAATGCATAAATTGTAGTTTTTTAGGAACATTAGAAAAAGCATCCACTGTCCCCACCTATACTTATACCTTCAAGTTAGGTACTTCATAAGAAATATTGAAGTATAAAACTATAGAGGCCTAATACGAGTAAAACCACCTGAAAAAAGTTCAAATTAGAAACCAAAAACTTTTTTCACTTTAATTTTTTTTTTAAAAGAATTTTAATTTTTTTTTAAAATTCTAATTTGTTTAAAAGTTTGAATTTTTAAAATTTTTCTAAAAATTATTTGTTCATAAATTAGATAAGTACCTATCTATCAATTAAAATTAATCGAGTATGAAAGTTTAACCCATGGAACTCCAGAAATCTGAATCAATGCGGAATCAAGACCTTGAAGAATTTTCGAATCACTTTTACGAGGTTTTCAAATTTTTATTTTTTTAACCAAATTATAAAAATCTCATTTCTGTGAAAATTTGGAGGGAAGTTGAACTTCCATGACTTCCCAATTAAAAATAGCAACTGCAGTTATTATCAATTTTGACATACACTTCGCCAAAGTTGGTACTACTTACTGTAACAAGAAATCTTCAAAGTAGAAAAGCAATGAAGCCTCTCTCACCCCTAAAAAAACAGTGATTGAGGGCGAGGAAATGATAGTTTTCTCACTTTTAGAATAGGAAAAGCTCTTGAAAAGGTTTTGAGCAAAATTGGAAGACCTAGAAAGAAAATGTGACCAAATCGCCATGTAATGAACCATTTTCTTAGAAAAAATTATTAATGGAAAGTATTTCTCGAACTTGGATATAGAAAATCTTTGCAGAAAAAAAGAACTGAAAAAAAAAACTTATTACGAGAACAGACTAAAAAACGCTCTCAAGATATACCTACCTACTTATTGTTAGTTTATTACCTATTATTGAATTTTGATTTTTTTACCTAAGTATATACTTTTTACACAAACTACGCTATTCTCAATAAAATGTGTAAGGCCTAAGTAGGAAATGCTTATCAGAATAGTGAAATTTCAAATTTATCCACCTACATTAAAGAGTAATAGGTACGAGCTCACTTATTCCATTCGAATTTCAAAGTTTTAAGTAATAACTCAGTAGAGAGAAGTTGGAAGAAAAAACAATAATTAAACGAAATAAAATAGGAAAAAGTTTTTAAAAGTTTGAACTTAAGTTTTAGTCGGGTTTTAAATTTGGCATTTACAGCGATTAAAAGAATTTATTTTTACTTTTCAGTACAGTAGGCGCTCAGTATTACGAATTTGGTAGATATTTTGAAAGCTTCTGTTACGCACAATGGGAAAGTTTTATACTTAGAAACGTCATATTATGCTTTTCAAGCTGTTGGCCTTTAAACAATAAGGGAAATGTTACTTTCAGATGAACTGTTCATATATAGCCGGACTATTCGTAATATTTGAAGTATTTCACATTGTTTCGTCAAAAGGCTCCAGAGAATTATCAGCGCCGAGCGTCGAGGACGAAAGCAGCGAGCCAAGTTGCGACGAATTGCGTAAAATGTGGAGACACACGAAACGCGAAATGCAACAAAAGTCAGAAGTGCCAATGCCTCGATTTAAATCGTCCAGGTATCACGAACCGTTCGCGTACGGTTGGAAGGCCCAAGCTAGGCCTAGAAACGCGATGAAATACGCGAAACCGGTGTACGGCCGGATAGTACACTCGCCAGATAAATTCCTTTACCGGAATAATATACCGGATCGATTTAGATCTTACGATCAAGTAGCCCGGATGGTAGGCTCGCCGTCTTACTACGGGCCCACTCTCACAGCGCCAGTTAAACCACAATATTTCCGACTCGAATATCCGGTTAGAAGACCAATGGTACCGGTTAGAATTTCCCACATGGGCAGATTCGCAGAGTTACAAAATATTTTAAGGAACGAACGCGCCGAAGATGTGCAGGGTGGTAAATCAAAAGATAATACAGAACCTAACGATAGTACTGGCTCGAGCACAGATACCGCAGCGAGCGGGTTAGTATATTTTTCTATTTTCAAATCCAATTATTTTGAAAGAGTTTTCATCCCGTTTTCCATTATAATATTTCGATCGAGTTTCTAATTCCGAGCGCATATTTCACGTTTCATCGTTTCATAACACTAATACCTACGTATCATATTTTGATTTCAAAATTTTCTTATACATCGTCAAAAGTAGATGCTTTCTTGTTTCTCTAAATTCATTTTTTTAAATTTGCAACAGATATGCCGTTTTTCCTTATCAACAATCACGTGTCGAAGAAGATGACGTCACTGCCGTCAATTCAAGAGGGAGAAAATTACGCGGAACAAATACAGATATGCTAGACGAACAAAGTACATTTTCCGAGAATAGGGATGAAGGTTCATCAAGTATCGATTTAAGTGAAGACGCAGATAGCATATCATCTACCAGTAAACCGGTAATTATGAACGATTTCTTTTCTTATAGTCTTATGTTAGCAGGTGTCTATGTGTAGTGTACATAAGTGCTTTCTCGCAAAAAGCTTCATTTCATATCAACCTACTACGTGCCGCGAGCTTAATGAAGGTATAGGCGGAAAGACGGTGTTGTATTTAATAGAAAGCTCGCTGATGTCAACAGGCTCGAATTTCTAGTGAAATAATATCATAAATTTTCAAAATTAATAATAAATCAGGAAAATTGTTGGAAATGTTCCAAAAGCAATTTTAATTGGTTTGAAGTTGGAAAAATAGCAGGCGAATTTATTTTTTAAAAAATCGTAAAAATACTTTTTAAATTTTTATAAATAGGTTACCTATAAATAAAAATTAGCCAAGTACTCATTTGCAAGTTCAAATACATATAGCACATATTTTTTCAAAAAATAAAAAAAGAATATTGAATGAAATTTTTGTAACTGACTTTTGGTGCTCAGGTCAGTGGCGTATTTGATGACAGTTATGGAAGTCCGACTTCCCTCCAAATTTTCAAAGAAATTATATTTTTATGAAGTGGTTATAAATAATAAAAATTTGAAAACCTTGATTCTGCGAGATCTTGACAAAATTTCCCGTCTATTCAGACTTTCATGTTCCATGGGTTGAACTTTCGCATGTGTTAAATTTTAATTTATTATAATTTATGAACAGAAATCTTTAGAAAAATTTTAAAAATTTGAAACTTTAAACAATTTAAAAATTGGAAATTGGAAAAAAATTATATTAAAATAAAAAAAAAAAAAAAAAAATTAAG
>FIZV01054129.1:0-11818 GCA_900050545.1 Trionymus perrisii | reverse complement strand
AGGATATGAAAATGAACAATTATTTAAAATTGATGAAAATTGTCGAGTTTGACGCGTGTATTTCATTTTGAATTGAAGAATAATTATAATTTTTATTAATTTACTAACTGAATAAAATGAAAAATATGTACTCCATTTAGGGTTGATGAGGGAGGCCAGGGGACCTTAGCAATTACTTGCCCCGGGGTATTTTTTTCCTAAACCCGGCCCTGCCTAAGTGCCTAGCTATAAAATATGAATTCAAATCAAAGGTTGCTAGGGTTATTGAATAATTTTGGGTTGAGTTCGGGTTAACATTTTTGAATCATTCGGTTCGGATTTGGGTTTAACATGTTTGGTAAAACTTGAAAAATGACTGTTCGATCCTATTCGCGGGCGAATCACTTGCGAATTGCAGTAGAGCCCAGCCTAGCTCTTGCACTTCGCAATTTTAAAATAGCGGACATTATTTCGTATGGTACGTATTATTTTGCATTTTGTTCGTATACGAATAATCGCATGCAGTGAGTTTACCGGGTAGACGGTCAATTTAATAATTTCATTCAATATCATTTCTCAGAGAAGTGAGCTTTTGTTCCCCCTTCATCTGTTGCTCTAAAAAAACTTCCGATATTTTGAAATTCCAAAAATCGAAATAGGGAAAATTGGGATCGGTTTTCGATGGGTTGTTGGAACTCGAAAATTTGAAAGTTGCGTGAAATGAAAGCTAAAGCAAACTTATGAACACCTGCGCTCCTAGCGTCAGAATGTGTCCCTCCTTCTGATCATGGATTTTTTAACCAATCAGCAATGTAATTTTACGATTACCTATTCACTGTTGCAAACTGTTGCTGCTGCCGTACTGCCGTCGAAGTGTTGATAGCAACGAGCCAACAACCATACTAATACGTCGCCTTGTTTTCATGTTTTGTTTTATTCGTGAGTTGAGTAAAACGGTTTATTGAATGTACATAAATAATTACGATGCTTGTACATCATTTTCTTTGTGAAAGTATTCTGTTGTTAAGAGTGGATTGTTGGTGATTCAAATTCTAGTTGTCATTTCTTCGTGTTCAAACTTATCTATGTTCTATTCAATAATTTTCAATTCAGTTAATCCTGTTCTGATAACTTCTCATACCTTTTCATTTAAAACGTGCTCCGGTTCTATGATCTTAAATATTTTATTAAAATTAATTTTACCCGATCAAAATGATTGAAATTTTACAGTTTCGAAATATCGTTTTTTAATCTAATGAGAGTAGAAGATATGCAGTGCGAAATACGAGGAATGTCTGATGCGAATCCTCGTGTTAGTGACACGTTGCCTAAAAGAGGTCGAGTTAACGAAGGTAAGCATTACTAATTTAAATTTAATACTTAATTTTACGTTATTTAACTAGTCTTATATTAAAACGTCGGTGATCGATTTGCAAATTTTACTGCACCTAAAGTCATGTAGTAATATGTATTAGGTACCTTGGAATAGTATTGAAAAATTCGTATGCTTCATTAAAATACACGCTAAATTGTCTAAATTGAGTTTAATCGTACATCGGTTACAATACCGTACACGAGATATCATTAACGATTATATTAATCGAATACGAAAATTAAATTCTTATCTACGGATCATCATCGCGAATAAGCATACATATTATTACACTTGAAAATGTAGGTAACTTAGATAATGAGAAACTAATATGTTTTCACCTCGTATTTAGAATATTATTCAACACATTCCCACGTTCTAAGGTTGAAAAAATTATATTAATCTGAAAAGGGAAGTGGAAATGAAGGGGTTGAGTTATTGTTCAAGCTCGTTAGAGAGGAACAGATTTTACGGGCAGGCTGTGGAATACTTTTTTTTCAACATTCCATCATTATCCCTGCACTATTATTCTTCGTGATTCTTATTATGCTCACATTTTCCATTCCAAATGAGGGACACCTGTTGAGTAATCTTGACTCACCCATGCATTACACCTGGCCGACATCCGTTTTTACGTACATAGCACGAACCCCTCTACATATTTTTACACTCACCACCCGCCGATACGCGAAGTTGATTCCCGCGATAATCGTTATTTCAATTTAAACCTTTCCTCTCTTCTTGTTTTCCTTTTCGATTGTTGTACCTATATGTAATTCCTCCTAATAATTACTGGATAACACTCAGCGTTGCCACTTGCCAAATGACTTTGGTTTTGCCAAAAAGAGAAATCTTTGGTACAGTTCGAGTTGTCGAATGTTTAGTGGCCTTTTTAGAGTACCATGGCTACGAAGAATTGAAGAAAGTGCGATTAGCCATCTGAAAGTACCCGAAATCTTTACAGTACTTTCTCTCAGCGTACGATATTTTATCTAAAACCGTTTTTTAATTTTTGTACAAGATACATCAAAGGAAAGTTCACATTTAGCACGAGTATTTAATTTACTCAGAAACGTAGAATTTATTATCGTAAAACTATCGACGCATGGTGACATTCCTTTGTTTCAACTTTGCTAACGCGCAAATATTTTTTTCACGAAGGTAAACGTGTCAATCCAGTATTGAAAAGTTTAGCTCGAGCTGCGGACGGGATAGCATCGATAAATCGTAAGGCGGGCAATGCCATTAGTCTACCATGTAAATCGTGTACACCTTTGTCTAATCGTGTAGAAATCCTCATATCGATACACCATATTCATATTATATCTTGTTGCCAGTTACGGAACGTCCCGGAAATTTCTATAGCCTTCACTTTCTTGCGATGTTATTGCAGGAAATGCAACTCTGTAACGGTAGTTGCACTTTCATTTCGAAATACATTTTTAACGATGGCCATCTAAGGTATTCATTGTTGATAATGACCATGATTTATTAAGTCAGGTTCAGGCATTGTTGGAATTCCATGATTTTTCTAACATTGAAGGGACTTCATTGTAAGCAATTTTCAATTTTTTTGAGATTTTGGGGGCCTTGAAAGTACCTACGTACCTTACCTACTTGTAGACAAAAAAATGTTTTTCGTTTTGATAAAAATTATCAAAATAGATACTCGAAAAAGTGGTAAAATCGTGTATGAGTACGTATCGTGAAAACAATATTATGTACCTATTATCGGGTGAAAACATTTTTACTAGAAAAATAGAAATGAAATGGTAATTTTTGAACAGTTGTACATATTTTAGATTATTCGCGATGAGTCATTGGCATGGAAAAAATTGAAAATTCATTTTAAAATTTTAAATGCATACGCCTTATATTCATAATTTTCCGAAAAATTAAAAAATACTTATTAAAATAAAGTTATTGAAATAAACTCATTTAAACTGGAAATTTGAGTTTAAATAGAGAATTATTGACTGATTTGATAGAAAAAAATTTAAGATTTTTAATAAGTTGAGGAATAATAAAAAAAGTTAATTTATAATCTACTTCTAAAATTTTAAGGTGTAATTAAAATATTAAAAAATTGAAAAAATCGAAGATTAAAAAATCGGAAAATGAAATTAATTGAATTTAAAATTTCGTAAAAGTTGAAAAGTATCAAAAATTGTGACAAAAAAATGAAAAATTACTGAAAAAAAATTATTAAAATTGAAAGCAGTTAAGAATTTTTAATTTTTTAAATTCATACCCTTAAAATTAAACAAATTGTCGAAAAATTTCAAAATGAAAAAAATGTTCAGAATCTGGAAGATTAAAATAGAAAAATAAAAATTGTTGGATAAAAAAAAATGAAATTAGAAATGACTAAAAATAAAAACTGAGAACATGTAGGAAGGTATTAAAATAGAAATTGAAAAAAACAAACTTTTAAAAATTGGGAAATGAAATTAATTCAAATTACTAAAAAATTGCAAAAAAAAAAGGAAAGACTAAAAAAAAATATAAAAATTGAAAGTAGCCAAAAAATTTTAATGCTTGAAATTCACGCAAGTGAAATACAATTTTGTTGAAAAAAAAATGATTTTAATAGTATTGAAATGATGCAAGCTGAAAAAAGTTGAATTTAAAAATTGAATGGAGAAAAAAAATTATAAAATTATAACCTAAACAGTTGAAATTGAATCATACATAAAAATGACGTAATTGAAGAAGAAAAAATTATAAATTGTGAGAAATATGCAGTCGAATAAAAAAAATTAAAAAAATTAGATATGACTGAAAATTGAAACCAAAGCAAATTCTGGACTCTAGTAGATAAAATTTAAAGTGATGAAAATTAAGAAAATTGGAAAAATCAAAGATTTAAAAAATTGGAGAACGAAATGATTTAAAATTAAAAATTTGATAATTATTGAAAAATTACAAAAAATGAGAAATTTAAAAATTATGGTAGAAAAAATTCAAGAGGCAAGAATCTTTAATTTTCAAAATTCATGCATCTAAAATAAAAAATTGTTCGAAAAATTGAAATTAATTCAGAATAATTGAATAGAAAAACAAAAAACTACTCCTAGTGTAAAAATAAAATTAAAGATAACTGGGGATACCTACTCAAAATGAGTGAAAATTCGGTTAAATTATTTTGCGATTTTTGACGTTGAAAAAAAAAATAGAGAAAAATTATCGTAAAAAGTTAAAAAAATTTATAAAATCCAAAAAAAAAAGTCTTTAATAAAATTTTTTAAAATAAGTAACATTTAAAAAAAAATATTTTTGAAAAAAATTCAAACTTTTTATTTTGAACATCTTAGTAATTGAAGTCTAAACATTTATTTAATAAACTTCGAAAAAAATGGAGCAGAATCTCGAAAAAAAAATTGATTGGAACAAAATTTTAGAAAAAATTATTTTTGTGAAATTTAAAAAATTTAATTTTTTCATTTTTAAAGAAAATTTTATGAGTTACTTTTACACAAAATAATGAAAAAGTCAGATTGAATAATCCAGTGCTAATAACTTCGTGCTTCCCAGTGTAGAATTTCATTGATCGAATCTTGTTTCTTTCTCAAGTTTCGTATTTGCTCTGAAAACGCTCCCTTCAAAAATTAGTAAAAAAAATTCAAAAATGTAGGAAAAAAGTCATGAAATTTTGTTTGAAGCATTGAGTTGGTAGAAATATGTGAATAAGAGGGCGGAGGCTCTTATTTTGGGCTTTCGATTTTTTTTTTGTTTCACCCACCGAACTTGTTTTACTTTATGAGAAAATTTAGTGGACAGTTCTCAAAATACGTTTTTTGGTGTTTTTTTTTTTTTTTTGTTAATCTATCAAATTTTTTTATTTTATGAGAATTTATTCCCATTTTTTTAGTTGATCCCCACAACTTAATTTCAATTGGTACCTTGAAGCACTGGCTAATGCTAATCTAAGAGAAAAAGTATAGGGAAGTCAGAACGTTGATACATTACAGTGTCACTTTTTCGAAGGGGTAGAGGGGTGTTTTATGGAATGAAGTGAAAATTCAATTTTTTTAAAGAAACCATTTCAAAAATTCAGAATAATTTTCTTCAACATTTTCAAAAATTATTGAATTGTCTAAATTGCAAAATTTTCAAAAATTATCGAATTTCGCAAAAACGTTGAATTTTTTTAAAATTCTCTAATTCAAAAAAATTAGTGATTTTTCAAAAATTGCGGAATTTTCAAACATCATCATTTTTTCAGAAATTGTCAAATTTTCAATAAATGTTAATTTTTAATAATCTGATAAAATTATAAATTTTCAAAATTTTCAGTAATGCATAAACTGATTTTTTTTTGCAATGTTGGAAAAAATATCACCTTTCCCACGTACCTTCAAAATATTGCAAGTTCTAATAAAACCACCTAAAAAAAAGTATATTATTATGTACAAATTAAAAACCAAATGTTTTTTCACTTTGACTTAGATAATTTTTTTTTAATTCTCAATTTTCAGTTTTTCAATTGTTTTAAAGTTCTAATTTTTTAAAGTTTTTCTAAAAATTTCTGGTCATAAATTATAATTAATTAAAATTAATTACATGCGAAAATTCAATCCATGGAACATGAAAGTCTGAATCGACGCGGAAATTATTTTCAAGATCTTGCAGAATTTTTGAACCACTTTTACAAGGTTACAAATTTTTATTTTTTATTACCACTCCATAAAAATCTCATTTCTTTGAAAATTTGTAGGGAAGTCGGACTTCCCCATCGAATACTCCACTGCCTTGGAGCCCCCTCCACAATTTAGGGCAGATTGGCGTGGAATTTTTTTGTATGATGAAGTAAGCCCTTTCCTACAAAATACACCAAAAAAATCTTCTGTAGCGATTTGTTTGAGACAGTGGCATTTTTTTGCCTAATGCCTATTTCTACTGTAAAATTTCGAATCCGTCCTATCGAGGAAAAAAATTAAAACCGAGCGTACAAATAGATTGCATTAAACAGCCAATTAACCAATACGGTTCATTACCTCGTTAACGAGCGTTCAGCGTTTATTGGCGAAATGAATAAATTATTAAACGATGTGTTATCGTTATACGAGTTTATTTTGTATTCTCGTTCATTATTTAAAAATCTCGAGTTAGTATAAGCGATAAAAATGTTGGTTTGTTATTTATTTGGCGATTATGACTTTACTCGAGACACGTTCGCGTACCTATCTTTGTACAAAATATACTCGTGTGTCGTGTTCAAGTTCAAGGTATCGGTTCGTAAGAGAAGAATATTTAGCGCGAAATTATTCTGTTCTATGTGCTCGCTGCTCAGTCATAGACTTTTCATAGAAATTGAACTGGGTAGATGAGTTAGGACGACGTCGAGCTACGATCTCATCATCCGGGCGTAGACACAGTCAGGTATAAAATTCGCAATCGTATTTTCGCGGTCATCCGCTTTGAACAGGTTCGATTTGGCAACGTGTGGATGTACTCGTCGATTGATCGTATGTACATTTACCTAGGTATACTTTGGTTCGGTCTTCGGGTACCTTTTTTTTTTCTTTTATTTCATCGGTTGCGCCAGTCTTCGATTCTTTCTTCGTTTTTACCTGTGCGCTGCACACAAAGCCGCATTCCATGAAGGTTTACCGCAGCATACAAAGCTCGGCTGGCGCGATGCGATGCGCGTTCATCTGACGCGCATAAAACCTCGCCGGTACCGGTTTATCATCTTTTATACGCGTTCGCGGTCGCGTCGTCGGTAAAATACACATGTGTGAGTGTGTAATTTACTCGCCACCACAGAGGCGCGCTCGCGTTACTATTGAAATAAAGAAAAAAGACTCGTTACGTCAGGGAGTCGAGAAAAATGACCGTTGCGGTGTCCGGCGTACTCTTGTGAAGTGGCTCTGGCTGCCGCGTCTTATTCTCAACCGTGGCATCGTATCGTGTTATGCGTATGTTATGCTGAGCTGATGGTGGCTGTGGCTGTGGCGGAGTGCAGAGAACGGAAAACCCATTCTGTGGCTTCCATTTTGACGACGATGTTATTTATTTGATTTGGTCTAAGCTCGATATGTCGGTTGTGTTACGCTAAAGATTTGTTGAAATTTTGCTCGGTTTTGTCCACTGAAAATTCTCGCATTATTGCATCGTTTCAGTCTCGGGTGAGTTGCATTATAATTTTTCATATTTTTTCATTACTCGTATGATATGTATTTATGGTCAACCTTGAAGGCGATTTTTATCGAGTCAGCGGATTGTGTAACCCGGATAAGTCGCCTGTTCCGCGAATTATACTCGGTCGTTTCGAATACCGGCAACATGTTAATAATTATCATCGATGTGTACACTCGATTACGTGATTGCACGTGTCCGTAGTCTAGATGGCCTTGGACGCGAATAAATACGATGATTTTTCATTCTGTGGCCCTCCTCGTGTCCACCATTCAATGAAAAAAATCTCCACTCAGGGTTGCCAGCTATGGCGCGAAATCAGGCGCCAAAATATCGCCGTCTAAGCTCCGCGCATTCTTGTCAAAAGCTAAAATGTCCAGCGCGAATTTCGCCCAACAATGGAACCCCCAAAGGTCTTACAAAGTGGACATTCGAAGAGTAGAAAAATGGCGTACTTATTGTTCGATGACTCCGTGGGTAACATGTCAACGTCGAGCCAGATCTTTTAAAATATTGCTCATTTCCTAAGCATACGATGGAAACAATGGCAGGTGGCGGGTGGTCCGGCACAGTTATCTAGTCAAAAATTTCATCTCCCTTTATGTACCTACTACCTAGTATCTTACCTACTTTAGTCATCGAGCGCTGTGCTTGTGGCGAATTCGACTAATGGTGATTTTTGCCAAATTCCTATGTTTCAGTTTGTCGCGAATGGGTAGTCCATGAAGACGAAGCGCTCGCGTATCAGTTACAGAAGCAAGAAGGTAAGTGCCAAGTTACAATTTTTTTTTTTACAAAATTTGCTTCGAAATCTGCTGTACCTGAATAAAAAACAGACTGGACGATTTTTTGTGGGTGTGGCTTGTGTAGGGAATCGTTCTCTATCTAGAAATTAATTTTCGTGAGTCTAGTTGGCTAATTTTTTTATTGTTTGAAATTTTTGACCTGGTGTGCTGGATTGATGATTTTTCTGTACCAAAAAACAGGATTTTAAAAAAAGTACTGTGTTGAAAAAAAAAAATCGAAAGATTTCCTCTCATGTAGCGCTCTTGATGAAAAATAAAATTCTTTCGTAGGTATCGAAATCGACTCTCGAGGTTGCTTTTTCACTGCTGCGTGCCCATTAGAAGATCTCGAATCAGTGTTTTCAGGTTTTTTTGGTTTCAAAGTCACCAATTCCGGAACTTCAAGTTGCCCAAAGCCAATTTTGTTCATGTCAAAATTGCCTATTTTTTTTAGGAAAATTGTTCCCTCCTCCTCCAAATGACCGAAAATTTTTGAAAAATTGAGAAAAAAATGAACGTTTTTAAAGGCAAGATATCTTTCCTAAAAATTTTCAAAAACTTTTTCTTAAAACTCAGAACAACGAAAAAAAAAATATAATTCACTTACCTACATCCAAGCAACATACACCTTGAAGTACTTTTTTGCAGATTATAAGCATAATAAATCGTGTAAAAAACATTTTAAGGTGAATTGCTTAGAGGTGTTTTACTTTTCATGTATTTTTAAGCAAAACTATAAAAAAAAGTCTTGTTTTTAGTTCTAAGAAAAAAATATCGTCTCCACAATGACTTCAATTTACTCAAAACGAAATCTGATGACTAAGGTAACTCATTCACCGCCCATTAAACCTCTCTTCTCCTGACTCTGAATCAATTTCCATTTCTTCTTGATCAAGTACTCGTCATCACATCGGTTTTTTCCCAGCCAACACCGTAAAAACCACGCCATCGTCTATTACTAAAGTAAATTTCACTCGTCGATCGTGTACCAACGTCACATCCGACTCAGCTGCCTTCCCCGAACTAGAGTTTCATTGTTATAGGTGAAAAAAAATTACAATATTTAGGCGCAGGTACTCGGCAGCTTGAAATAATGATTCGTAAAATTACCATTTACACGAATCGAAGGTACATTGTGGGAGTCGACTTTTTTCTTCAGCTCTTCTCTGCGTAGATTCTCGGTAATTATTTGTTTCTTTCACGTTTTCTTGTAATTCGTGTAACGTCATGTTTTCTCATCGTGTTATTTTTCGCGGTAGCGATGCAACCGGTGTGGCAAAAAATTTACTGACCGAGAAATTTGGCAACGTTATGGTTTAAAAAACTACTTTTTCATTGTGCCGGTTGTGTGGTCGCGATTCGCCAAGTGGTTACCAGTGGTTATGTATTTTCATGCGGCTCTGTTGCCGGATTGGATTACGTGTGATATTTGATTATAATGTATTTCATTCCACCGTCTACCCCTCCGCCGCTGTCTCTTGTCTTAATGTTATTCACTCGTTTCAATGCGATACTTGTTCTTATAATATTGAAATGAGCGTCTCGTTTTATTGCTTGTTACGTGGATTGGACTATAGGTTTCTTTTTTGGGAAAAAACAGTCTCATCTTCAAGGTTATCTTGTATTTTTTTCGAGCGTGAATCTTGCTGAAAGAGCCGAGTAGTTTGAGTCGTGTGGAAGTCAATGTCCATTTGCGTGCAGACTTGCCAAACCCATAATTTTCATATTTTCGTCACTTGATTTTATAAGATTTTCGAGTTTAATTTTTTTTTTACAGTGAAAAAATTGAACCAAAATACGGTTTTGTAGGACTAGGAATATTGGTTACTTTTCCTTGAATTCGGAAAAATTACCAACAAAGGGTGGATTTTTAAGGAAGGATTAAAATTCAAAAATTGAAACAATTTAAATTCTCTTGAAATTTTGTTTAAATGATGGGTTTTTGCACAAAATTTCAAATATTTCCAATTCAGCTAAACTCAAAAGAAAAAAAATTAAATCTCGTTTTAATTTAAAGTTTGAAAAAATTCAATTTTGAACTGTAAAAAAATTTCTAAACAGCACTTTTGATTTTTTTTTTAATAAATCGTTTTTCAAAATAAAACTTGCCAAAAAACTTTTAGAACTCAATTTTAAAAAATTTTCTTTCGAACACGAATTCAAAAAAAAAAATTAAAAATTGAAAGATATTTGAACAAAATTTCATAAAGTTACTTTTAAAAAAATAATTATCAATATTCCTTTGTTATTTGATGAAACAATAATAAATATTACCAGTCTACTTCACAACTTCCCGGAAATTAAGAACTCAGAAAGAAAATGAAGAAATAAACGAAAATTATTTTTGTGGATCTGGACCCCCCCCCCTCAACAAGAGAAGGATTTTAAAATCCAGATCAGATCTTTTGAAAATGAAAGGATGTGATCTATATTAGATCCAAAAAATAAATAAAATAAAATAGTAGATGTTTGCATAGGTTCTTTTTATCAATTAAAGGAAAGCTGTTTTTGAGCATATCCCTTCTTGTCTTCAAAAATTAGAGAATCTTCATATTCAGATAAGATCTTTTGAAAATGAGATCCAAAAATAGCGCATAATTGAAGCTTGATATCCTTTTCGATTTTAAGATCCCGATCAATCTACTGCCGTAAAATATTATTGAAAATTATTGAAATTATTTCCGAAAATCTATTCCTCTTGATGTCTTGATTGCTGAATTCCACAATTTCCGCGATCATCACCAAATGCCTCCCCCTTCCCAAAATATAAGATATGCAACCTCCAAAAGGCAAAAATATTTTTGAACTGTGTCTTGGATTTTGAGGCTTTCAGTTGCATTTTAAAAATTTTCGAAAATTTATCATTTCAATTCAACGTGCTTGACATACCTGATTACCTACTCTTCGGTTAATCTTACAATTATTTTTCAATTCATAAATGAGGTTAAAACTCATCAATTCATCATTTTCATCCTCCCATTTTTATTTTTTATTGCGAATTTCTCATTCATTTGTTAAATTAATAATTAAAACACTAACACATCTGCTGCGTCTTCTGTAGAAATCTCAATTCATCATTTTTTTCAAACTGGAGAAAAGCAAAAAAGTGAAAGTACTCGAAGTACTGCACAAAAAAAACGATAAGATTATCGAGTACATTGCATCGACCATTTTCATATACATATCAGCATCAGAAAGACGAAGAATCTATTTGGCCTTCGGCATCCGATCTGCAAAGATTCGTCTGGTGGTCTTGTGCATCAGTTCCTTTCTAGATATACGATCAGGTCGTTGTTGTGAAAAGAAAAATTACGTCTGAAGTAGTGAAAGTGTACAGACGATTGAACCCACTCTGCTGCACGTCTCATTTGGCAAAATTTTCCATGCCCCGTCTACGGTCACCGGTTCTATCGAGCGATCAATTACATTACACACTGGTTAGCATGGTGGTTTCTGACCACCATTGGATAAAAAAAAAAAAAAAAAAAAAAAAAAACGCAGTCTGGAGAAGTGACGCAGCTGGAAGAGGGCTAAATAAAAG
>FIZV01054119.1:0-10686 GCA_900050545.1 Trionymus perrisii | reverse complement strand
AGCTCATTTTCATCAGTTCTATTATATATCTACATAAAAAGTCGATAAAACCATTTCAACTCCTCTAAACACCTGTAAACGTTAGAATTTTTTAAAACGAGAAAACGAAAAAACTCCCTCCCAATTTTTTGATATGTTAATCAGCGTATTAAGTTGTATACTATATAATTTTTTCAGAATTTTTGAAGGTGTGTATCATCGAGAAATATCACAATTCAATTTTTATAGCCAATTTTTGATACTTAAAAAAGTGGCAACACTGATTTTCAAAAAATCCCCTAAAAGCTCTTCGAAAACCCTACAAGTTGGAAAAAGTTTCAACTTTCTAAGTATCACCGTTTTCGAGTTATCCACGCTCGAAGTTTACAATATCCATCTTCTCCTCAAAACTTTGACCCCCCATATCTCCCTTCCAAAAGTACTTAGAGAGCTCCGGTTTGGGCCTTGGTCTTCTATTTTGGAGGTCTATCCACCACAAAATTATAAAAAAAATCAAAGACCTCGAGTGCAGATTCGTCAACGATCTGACATGGAATGACCCAATCACGATCATCCTTGTGAAATTGAATCAAAAACTCAAACTCAAGAGAGAAAAAATTGACAAAACTGAAATAAAAAACCGAAAAATAATTTCAGTTTCGGTTTCAGTTTTCGGTTTCAGTTTTCAAAAATTTCAGTTTCAGTTTTGGTTTTCGGTTTCGGTTTTATAAGATTTCAGTTTCAGTTTAGGTTTTCGGTTTCAGTTTTCTAAAATTTCAGTTTCAGTTTCAGTATTCCAGTTTCAGTTTTCAAAATTTCAGTTTCGGTTTCATTTTGGTTTCGGTTTTTTCCATTTCGGTTTCGGTTTTATTTCGGTTTCGGTTTCATTTCGGTTTCGGTTTCATTTCGGTTTCGGTTTTGCCAGCTCTGCTGATCAATATCATCCTCACTTTTAGCGACTTCACTCTCTTTAGGGACGTCGCTCTTTGCCTGTGTTCTTCCTAAAACCCGATTCATAATCCCTTCTATGTGATCTACAAAGGGTATCTCTGTAGGTATGGTAGTCCCGTTTTCCAAGAAATCGAGAATCGGATCGTGAAACTGAGGACGGTCTGTTATACCAGGTGCAGATGTAGCGGTATAAGAGAGGAAATGTTCTTTCATTGCGAGTAATAAGCACTCTTTATACAACTTCTTCATTTTAAGTATGTGAAACATATTATTTTCACGTGTCCATTCTAGTCGTTCGTAATCTTCTTGGAGAAAATCGCCAAGAAGCGCCGCATTGCTTTGAGATTTAATTCTAGACGTTAACATAGCCATGCAGATGACGCCACAATTGAAGGTCTTTCGAAAATGAGCCGCAAGTGCTTGCATGAATACCAGATCACTGTGGTATACTTTGACCTTTGATAAGGTGTCGAAAAACCAAGCCCATCGCTCAAAAATCGAAAGATCCTCCATTTTGCGAGGTAGAAACTGTATATTAGACGGTACTGGAAAATAATACGGCATTTTGACGGTTTGGTGATAAAAAACGCTATAATTCCCCAAAGTTAGCTTTACAGTTGCATCCGGGTCCTTTGTGAAGTTTCCATGTGCATAAATATATTCGAAATCCAACGGTTCCAGGTCTTGGGGAAGATTCTTATTGGCCGAGTTTATATAAAAGTATTCATAATAGCAAATGACATACCGGTCTGTGATTTGACATTGATGGTTTGTGATTTGACGTTGATAGTTCTTCTCCATCTCGAAAAATGCCTTACTGATACCGAAATATTTTTCTTTGTAATCGACATCGTTTGCCAATAATTGACGTAATATAATTATTTGCAATGAAACACAAACGAAAAAATAATAATATAGGTTCATTTCCGAAAGACGTATACTCGCAATAATAAATATAATAACGAACTGTACAGAACGTGATTCTTGTAGAGCGTTTGATTTTTCAGAAATGTAGAAATGAAGCAAAACTCTTAGTTCGTACTTATCGTTATCTATTTACGATTAACATTATGAAATATGATAAAATATTTATGCGATAGTGTAATACAGCCATTTCTGTTGCCTCCTGTAAATACTTACCCTAAAATAAGAGCGATCGCTTTAAAAAAAAATTTGAAGTGAATACGCCCTTGCATTACTTGGTCTCTGCTTATTTTATTTTTTGTAATCATTAGAACAGAAATTAAGACCATGAAATAAGTATATTCACTCATTTTTTATTAATTAAGAGCGAGTTATAAAAGGAATTTAGCGTATTGTCGCAGTGCGTCTGGTACTACAACATTTGTGTAAAATTCATTATTTATTTCTAGGAGTGAGAACGTTTACAAAATTGATAATACCACAACAGCTGAGAAATGAGATTTTATTTCTGAATCTGATGAAGGAAGATTTTTTTTTATTTTACAAATTCTGTTTTATAGTAGGTAGGCAGGTAGGTAGGTATCACATATTTCCGAGGCTATGAAGTTTCTGATAAAAACTTTTCATATTTTTAATTAAATTAATTTTATGAAATTATGAAATTCTTCACTCTCGACAGAAGAATTATTTTTTATTTTTAACCGACTTCAAAAAAGGAGGAGGTTCTCAATTCGTCTGTATTAATTTTACTTCTATAAATCTTTTTATCTGACTCATTCAGATTAATTGTTTCCCATTCATCACTTAGTATGTCTGGAGGGCTTTCTGGAAATTTGTTATTATTTTTAGAATTGTTTTGCAAAGTAAAATGAGGCTGCTCTGCCATTGTAGGTTGGGTGGGGCTAGCAGTTGATATGTAATTAACTTTATTTGGTAAACAAAATTGACCTAATCCATTTCTAGGAGTGAGAATATTTCTTTGTTTTCTTGTATGAGGAATATTCCACAGTTTCAATTTTTTACGTACAAAAGAATCTGATACATGATATTTTTTTATGAACTGAGATACTGGATTTTTTATGAAATCAAAACTGACCATCAGTTCTTTTATTTTTTCTAATTCCATTATTTATTACTGAAAAAATTTGTGTATGGTATATTGTATATAGTTTATAGTTTATGGTCTGGTAGCAGGTATATGGTATTGTATACAGTACTGTTTATGGTTTGGTTGTGTACAGTTTGGTACATGTTTTCAAAAAATAAAAATTTCTTTATAATAAATAAAAAGCAAAATGATTCTCTCGGTAATTAATAACTACTCAATTTCAAAAGAAGAAATGGATTATGTCAATTTATTAGTTTCAAATTATCCTGAAATCAGAGAATTGAAAGATACAATAAAATCATCGAGTCAAACCATAATTAATCAATTGTATGAAGTTAATAAAAAAAATAATTTAGATGTATTTTGAAAGTTACAAACTTATTTTTCTGTTTTAGGGTATTAATGGCTGCAGTTAATAAAGCGGGAGGTCAATTAAAAAGATTATCTCAAGCTAATAATCAAATAATGAAACAAAAAGATAACATAATTGAAGAAAATAATGAAAGAATGAAACAATTAAATAAAGAATTAGAAGAAATGAAGAAGGAATTGAGTGAAAAGGGTAAAAGACAAGTAGATAGAATCCATGCAAATAAAAAATAAAAAATAATTGACTTGAAAAATCAAATTGTTATAACCCCAATGAATTTTGGTAAAGATGGGGGAGGGGCATTCATGCTAATTTCTTTTAAAATTATTTCAATAAAACAATTTTTTTAATTGTTTGAAATACTTTTTAAACCATTATTTAAAACAGACTTGAAAATTAATTTTTCTAAAAATTAAAAAAAAAAAAATCTTGAAAAATAATAGTGCTTAATTTTCATTCAATTCTTTTCAAACATAAGCTTATTTGAAATGTTTTCAATCATTGAAAAAAAAAGTGAAAATCATTTCGAAAATGTTTATTTAAAAGAAATTGTTGAAGAATGTTTGTCATGATTGATAATTTTGTAAAATGGTAATTTTTTTCTTTGATATTTATATTACCTATTAGTTTTAGGAAAAATTTCTGAAGAATTATAATTTAAAAAAAAAAAAAAAAGTTTTTAAAGGAGCCAAATTGTACAAAAAAATACCTAATTAATAAAATATAAAAAAATAAAATAGGTAACAGTTTTTCGAAAAAATTCTCATTTTTTTCAGATTATCAAATGTTTTTCTGAAATTTTTTCAAAAATGGTCAGAAAAATGCATTAATTTTAAAAAAAAAATCTTATAAAACGTTTTTAGGCAATAAACAAAAAACGAGGATTTGTTTAAGAAATTATTGTAGAAAATAGAAAATTTTTCAAAAACAATTTACAAAAATTCTTTCATCGCGAAAAATTGGATACATTTTTTTTCTAAATGTTTTTGAAATTTTTTCAAAACTATTGAGATATCTTTGAAGCAACTTTTCTAAAAATTTGAAGAAAAAAAATTTCTAAATTTCTTCTAAAATTATTTTAATTTTTTTTTTTTTTTGAGAAAATTTTTGAAAATTTTTTCAAGTATCAACACTTACAAATCATAATTTTACGAAAAATTTTGATTAAAAAAAATATTTACCTACAATGACATGTAAAATTCTTAGTGTTTGATTTTTATTTATTTTCTCAACTCTTCTTTTGAAACATTTATAAAAACAAATTGAAAAATCTAGAAATCAGGTTCTTATTTTTCAAAATCTTGCAAAAATAGTTTGTAAAATCATAAAATCTTGTCCGTTTCCTTTTTAGAAAATGCCCCTTTGAAAATTCTTCCTTTAAGGGAAAACTTTTAAATGCCTACCTACCTAAATTCTCGAATTTTCTCCTTGAAAAATTTCACTAAAATTTTTTGTCAAATAATGAATTAGATTTTTTTTTCAAGATTTTCACAAAAATTGTCAAAAAAGTACCGGAAAAAAATACTTTTATGTGTAATACGAAACATTTATCTAGAAATGAAAAAAAAATCCTTCAATTAGAAAAAATCTTAAAATTTTTTGAAAAGGTTCTTTTTTGGGGGAAATTTTTTAAAAATTTTTAGGCTTAGTTTTTCAAGTATTCCTTTTAAATAAAACAAGTTACTTTCAATAATCTACTTGGAAAATTTTCAAAAAAGTTCTCCTTCAATTTTTCTAGAAAATCAAAGTTTTTTTTCACAATTTTCTCGAAAAATCGTTATAAAAATTTATTCAAAAAATGTTTTAGAAGAAGTTCCATTAGAAAATTCCATCAGAAAATTTTCGGAAAAATTATTCTATAAGTCTAATTTTTCAATAAAATCTTTTTTAAAATCTCAAATTGTTTTTGGAAAATTTTTTAAAATTTTTTTAGAGATTGTTTTGAAATATTTTTGAAAATTTATTAAGAAATATGTTTGAAAAAAGTTCTCTTGAAAATTCGAATAGATTGGTTGTACCCTTCAACTTTTACTTTTCTTTCAAGAGTAGACGTCAACTCGAGAGAAGGTAAAAAATCATCGCTGGATGGGACAATGCGAACCTACATTTATACATTTTGTAATCCACACAAAATACAACATCAAAGCCGAGTTGACATCGTATCTTGATCCTGGCCTGCTTATTCCCACCTTGATCGCAGTGGTAGCGGGCAAAATACTCCGTAAAATACTATAATAATATAACGAAATTCATGTAAAATTAAAACGTTTTCTCGAAAATTAAGAGGGCTCGAGCTCGAAATTATACTTTTAATTAAACCCGTTATCGCGGACTACGGCGTGCGACAGCGGAACCTCCACGAACGTGCACTCGACTTCTCTCACTCTTGGTTACGGCGACAACTGAAGAACTTAGCGTGGCGATGGCGGTTGCTTCGCTTTTAAATAAAATATTTACACGATTTGTCGACATCGTCGGTACGCTTGCCAAACAAAACACGAAACAAAGAAGACGTAAAAATAAAACCGCAAATTTTTTTACCACGGTGTAAGGGATCGTAATTCATTACGCTATACTAAACAAGAAGAAGAAGAAGGATTTTGAAAAAAAGTGAGGAAAGAATAAATAAGTTGCCTGCACCGCAGGGGTGCAGGCAACTCTACACTACCTAATGTACCTTCAGTATAAATTTCATAATTTTATTTTTTACCGTTTCAAAGCTTTTGGGCTGGCAACAAACTTTTCCAAATATTTCCACTGAATACATATACTTAGAATTTTTTTAAAGGAAAAAAATCGTAACTTGGAAAAATGAAAAGATATTCGAAGAAATGGAAAAGTTTGAAAAGATTATTGAGTATTTTGTTTTGATTGACTTTTTAAAATTCCCATTTCGAAGGAATGAATAAATTCTTCCCTGTACAAGTTTTCTTGAAATACTGTTTAAAAAATAAATAAATTAAAATTTGTTTCAAATAAAAAAAAAAAATTTAAAAGTGCTGTCTAATGCTCCTGTTTTTTGAGAAGGAAGGGAATCTTCAAGCTTTTCATGTAAAAAATTATTTATTTTCCTCGAAGTTGACGTTTCTTGATTTTTTTTTCAACTTTTAGTAATAATGTAATTAAGTATTTTAAGAGAGTAGTGCGGAAGAATCACACATACCTAACACACAACTAACTAATAAATTGCTAAACTGTTTCAAATTACGATACCAAAAATTAATCTACAGATAATTCATTGGAAATGAAGATAATTTTCAAAAAAATTTAGGCGGGTAGGAATTGGCTATAATTAATAATCACAATCACGTACCAGTATCTCTTTTACCGTTTTTCTGACGACTTATCAAGGACTATCGTGATTAAACCGTAATCAAATTTTTATCTTGCTGAAAAATTTCCATTTTCGGAGATGAAATTTTTCAACGAAAGAAGTTGGTTCGATTTTTGCATGATGCTGATTAATTTCTAAGTTTCGTTTGAACGAATCATCACATAAAATGAATTTGACGCCGTTGATAGTTTTATTTTCGTTCCTGTATTTTATAAGTGATTGCATTTTCCCAACGGCAAGTTTTTCATCTATAGTTATTTCTTCACCATTTGACAAAGAAGCATCCGAAAAGGTAAGTTCGAATTCTAATCAAATTCCTGCATATTTCAACATTTATCAATGATACCTAACTAATGGGTCTAGATGACGACAACACCGGTGACTCGTTATAAACGGACGAAGAGTACTCGTCCTTGGAAAAAGGGTACTTGCCCGTGGAGGAAGAGAACTCGTCCATGGATGACGAGGACTCCTGCTTCACAGTTCGATTACAATGCTTATCTAAACGTAAGTACAAATTCTTATCAAATTCCTGCATATTTCAACAATTTCATCAAGATACCTAACTGATGTGTTAATTTTTATTGAAGGAAGCTCGAGAATTGCTCTTCATACAGGGCATTACTAACCCAACACAAAACGAACTTCGGTTAGCACTTCAGCTGGTTGATGAAAGGAAGAAGTTCAAAGAAGAGCAAAACCAAAAGAATAAGATGGAGTTGGAGTTGGAAAGGCAAAACCAAAAGAATAAGATGGAATTGGAAAAAGTAAGATTTTTCAAATTCTCGAGTATAGTGCGTAGATCGCAAAAGAACGGAAATTTTTGATAAAAAGGTACTGAAACTACTTTGGTTGGCATCCTTGAGTTTAATTGTCTGCTACACCGCATGAATAGGCAGAGGCACTCATCAAATGATTTCCATTCAGTTAAACAACTAATGACTTCGGTTATTGTGAGGCTTGTTAGAAACCGCTTGTCTGTACCATAAATGTTGTGGATACTGTGAAACTCAAAATCAGTATGTGAGTATAAATGAGCTCTGTCATTTCACCATTTTGAAGAGAAAGAAAAAAGAGAAGAAAAGTATGCTGAAGAAAAAATAAAAGAGTTAAATTGATCAACAAAGAGCACTAAAATTTGTTTTCTATCAAATAATTATTTTTTCAGATTTATGTTGCAAATATCGTCAAACCTTTGATCTGTGCCAGGAAAATGGAATATGCCATTGCAATATTCGTAGATAAATGTTATTTGCATCCTAAGGATAGATTGAAGAAACAGGGTATACATTATCTGAAGATGTGTACGGATTTGTTCGCAAGGAGACGAAAAACATTATCTAATATTCTGAAGATATTTGGAAATGTCATCGCACATTCGCAAGAGGACGAGGAGAGATGGATTCACACTTTCGAAAGCGGATTGAATTTGTTACGGGATGTGCCGATGCCGTTTCCTGAATCGGAATTGTTGACAGAGGCACCACCCCAAAACATAAGTATTGCTCTTAGACAGCTTAGCAAGGCCACTACTGTGGAAGAAGCCAAGCAACTTTTTTGGAAACGGCAGGCTTCATTTTGGAAAGAATTGGTACAATCTGATGAAAAAGTTATCGAGAACATAGAGGAATTATCAAGAAACCTATCACAATCTGAAGAAGTCGAGATACTGGAAAAGATGAATTTTTATGACATTGAATATATTACTGCTGTACTGGAGAAAGGTAGCATTTTCAAGGAGAACGTGACAGACATGTACAGAGCATGTGTATGGGCTGTGTGTCACTCATCACGTGACGAAAAAAAACAAATCGGTGAAGATTTAGGGAAGCTTTGGCCAAAGGATGATTATTCATCACAAATTGATTCTTTCTGTTCCCACCTTTCAAATTTGTACCAGTTAATAAGTAGTGATGATTTCCACGCCCCCAACACTGCAGATCTTTTATTCTACGGGTATGAATGTAACTCACAAGATTACATAGATTATCTAAATAGAATTGCTGCTAAACATGGTGATGATGACATTTCTAAGGTTGGTCTCATTCTGCTGAAATACCGATGAATACAGCTTTTAAAAAATTTCCAAACTTGCCAATCATTTATCAACACAATGTACATAAAGTTCCTCTATTTTTTCTACACTTTATCGTTAAACTTGATTAAATTCAAAATTTATCTCATTGATGAATAAAAAACCAATTCCAAACAGCATAAATTAAATTGGTACTAACTTAGATAAGAAGGTTAGAATAAGATTAAATTTTACAAAATTGTACACACATATTATAATTTAGATTTAAAATGTTTAGGTCACGTCATAAAAGTTAAGAAAAAAATATACTTAAAAATCTAAAAAAAAATTGAATGTTAAAAAAAGGAATATTAAAAAGGTACTTCAAAAAAATCTCATTTCTTTGAAAATTTGGAGGGAAGTAGGACTTCCATGACTTCCCCACCAAATTTGCCACTGCCCTGATGCATCAATTTTGGCAAATGTTATTGAATTGATACAACTGTTCGTCTTCCATAACTTATAGATTTCATGCCCCCCTGTTTCTGAAAATAAGGGAGAAAAATCGAAGCAGATTTAGAGAAGCTCTGGCCAGCGGAAACATTTAATTATTCGCCAAAAAAAAAGACTTGATTATTTCTGTTCCAAGTTTTCAAAATTGTACCACCTCCTAAGGAATGATGTTGATCTCCAGGTGCCTATAACTGCAACACTTCCTTTACAATGTCAACCTAACAGACAGGATTATGTGGATTATATAAATTGTATTGCTGGTAAAAAGGATGAAAGTACCATTTCCAGTGTTGGTCTCATTCTGAAGAATTTATACCAATGATCATCGATCCCATCTGCATGCGCTTTACTTGGGTTTCATGGTTTGAGAAATATTTCTTTCCAATTTAGTCTGACTATATTTAATCTTATGTACATATAATATAAAAAGTGAGGGTCGTTAGTCGACCCAAGATCACTGTTTTTATTTAATGTGAATTGAGATATTCAGAACAACATTTATGAAAACTCCAGTAAGGTCAACAGGGTAATTGTTAACGAGGAGTAAGTGTGAACAAGGCACTTATTTTTTACCAGAACGTTGATAACAAAGGTTTATAATATCATGAATGTGGTCATCTGAACGATGAAATGAAAAAATTTCACTTTTGAAATCAGGGGTGGACAGACCTTTCAAATCCAGCAGGAATTTTTCATAAGCTTTTGCCATCCACCCACCCTTACATCCCGCCTCTTCTCACCTCCACATCCTACCCCTCCTCACCCATACCCCTGTCCATCCTTTTTTGCCTTTTTACTATATACAGGGTGCCTGAGCACCAGTTAACAACCCTTCACCAGCGATGTAGTCTACTCAAAGTTAGCTGATGTATGCATGTTTGCCGATCCTGTGAATTTCAGAGGCAAAGATATGCCCAGCTTAAATTGATCGATAAAAAAGAAGTTCTGTATAAAAGTAAGTAACTATTGATAACAGCTTCGGTGACAGACAGGGATCGTTGTAGTCTACCTATTAAGTTCGTTAGGTATCTACTTAATAATTATTATAAGACAATATCCGGTGGTCTTGACAGAGAAAATACTTTCTTTTTTTTTTTGGTTACAACCGAGTGTACCTTTCTTCATTACATAGCTCGAGCTAACCCAGGGGAAAATATTTTTTTGAAGTTTTCTCCATTTTTTCACCATTGAAGGGGTTTTTTCACCAGTATCTCTCTTAATTTGAATCAGTCAAAATTGACTGATTAAGAGGCAAAATTGAGTCACTGATATATACGAGTATCAGTGAAAAATTACTGATTCAATTAGTAAATTTTTATTTTTGAATCAGTAATTTTTTCCATAATACTGATTGAATCAGTAAATTTTCACTGATTGAATCAGTAAATTTTCACTGATTGAATCAGTAAATTTTCACTGATTGAATCAGTAAATTTTCACTGATTGAATCAGTAAATTTTCACTGATTGAATCAGTAAATTAAAATTTTTACT
>FIZV01054064.1:0-17382 GCA_900050545.1 Trionymus perrisii | reverse complement strand
ATCCAATTTCACGATTCACGGAAACCCTTTGCCAGGTCCCCTGGACCTTGCTTGTGTATTTTTCACTTCATCATCTACAGGCGCTATGAAAACATCAACGTCGATACTGGCTGTAACCACATTACAATTTACGATGTCGAATAATTGTCGATGTTGTACCTAGAATCCCTAGAAAGAAGTTTGATGAAATTTTATTATTTTATGATCCTTTTTCAAGAGCCCTTTTCCATGCCTTTTCCTTTTCTTGTATTGTGTTTGGTGTTACGTTGATGGTTAAATTTGATGCAGTATTATTAAAATATTCTAATTGTATCAGTATTGTATTGAGTTTTCGTACGAAGGTGTATTCCGACGCAAAGATTCATTGAAGTGAGTGCACAAGAATCCAACTCGTTCTATTTTAACCAACTTGTAACTTTCGAATACGTGACCCGATTTTGTTTTGTTAATATATTTTTATTTGTAAAATATTAAGATGAAATTCTTTCATAAATCCAATGCAATAGGGTGGTAAATCTTTACAAACAGGTGATGGTAAAATTTGAGTTTTTCTAACGTTTTGTTTTACCTCTGTATAAGTTCAATTACAACATTAGAAAGTAGGTCTTTGTACATCCTGTTAGATTCAAATATCTTTTCTTGATTTTCTTTTGATATTAAATTTGTTTATATGGTTTGTTAATGTTGTATAGTGAAAGGATCAAGTACAAAAATTCAAATTTTTCTTCTCTTTCTGCAATCTGATTGCAATGTTCTTCGCTTATGGGTTAATTGATAGTGCCGTTATGTAGCATAATTTTTTTGTTTAGTGTTTTTTCGTTGGCATTCTTAGGTACAATATGTTGATAGATTATCTTTTTGATGAAGTGAAAGTACGCCAAGTATTTGATTTTATTACAAATACTTCGGTGTATTAAATTAAAAATTTTTAGTCCAACCTGTTACGTGTAATAGTCGCCGATTACGCTGCTAAAACACATTTTTGAGGTTTTGCCCAATGACTAATTTGTGTCTTATTTATAAATATGTGTTTTTTTTTCTAGATGTTGAATGCGTTTGAAATTGAGCAATGAAGTAATTTCGTATTTTTGATAATGACCTGATAGTAGTACGACTTCAACATGAATTTTACTCCGTTTTTGACTCCATTCACTTCGACTGCGCTACCGGTGAATAGTGCTTCGGTTCCTCAACTATCAACGGCCAAATTCGCCACTGCTGCTACGACTACCGGAGGTGGTCAAGTGGTAGCTGTATTGAACAGTGATGAAAGCGGTGTCACCTACTTACGGCCCATAGATACCCATGGTTTTGTAAATTTAGGTGGTTTGAATAATCAGCAACATAATCAAGTGAGTTTCATAATTACGGATATGTTTGAGTGTATCTCATGATACTTACGATGGATTCTGTAATCCAGATAATAACATTGCCGATTACTATACCGGGATCGAAACCGGGTGAACAACCTCAACAGCAAACGTTACAAATTCAAGTGGTAAATCCTAATTCGACTAGTAATTCTGATAAAGTCTTACCTCTATCCTTACAACATTTCGGTCAAGTGCTCCATGTTGCTTATAATCATCAAACCGCGGATGGACTGCAATTACAAGTAGGCTAAAATTTTAGTATTTGATGTAAATCGATTTATATAGACGTTATTCGAACTTTTATTCGTTTACAGCTGCAGACATCTGACGTTGGCGAAGAAATTACTGGTGATCAAACAAATAGTAGTGATAATGACAATAATTCTTCTCAGTCGCTGGATCAACAAGTGATGAATAATGATAGCCCGGTAAATATTGTAGAATTGAGTTAAGGGAATATTCTAAATACTTATTTGCCTAACTCACCCCGTCTTAGCTTTCATAAGAGCTGTGTAAATCTTTAATCGTTTCGATCTAGAGATCTCGTTAATGAAACTTGATGAAATTTGAAATGTACATATACATTTCAAATTATTTTGGAAGAAATTTCGCATGCGATTTCTATCAATTTTAATTAGTTAGATCTCTAGATCAAAACGATTAAAGATTTAAGCTATATTTATAATGGTAATGGAATATAGCGCTCGCTGGTAACGGAATTCTGTAGTAATGGAAAATGCTGCAGCTACGTTTATAATGGTAATGGAAATCATTATAATAATTACATTCTATTGGTGGAGTTGGTTTAGTTGGTTTGTTTGCGACCAATGAGAATTTCAAACTTTCATAACTATAAAATGCCCATTTTCATCACAACACGAACACAAGCATGGCATAAAACACAAACAAGTATCTAGTGAAACAGAACACAGTCGATAAAAAATTAAAATTGGAATCATCTCGAAAGTAATGGAAAAGTTTAAATATTTCAACTTTTCCATTACTGACAACAACATTTTCCATTTCCGTTATAAACGTGGGTTTACACAGCTCTTATGGTAGCTAAGAGACGGGGCGAGTTAGGCAAATAAATATTTAGAATTACCTCTTAAGTCGATGCGAAAAGTTGTAATTTTATACCGAGTTCTTTCATTTTAATAGGTGCTCGATGTTAAACCAACCATAGCCGAATTACATCAGCAGCAGGATCAACATGCGGCCGCATATCCACTAACTGTTGTCGTTCCTCCGGAAATCATTCTGCGCACTGCGTTAGGCGACAATGTCATCGAAACCAATGACAAAAGCGCTGAAGATTCCAAAGAAAAAGAACGCCTCAGAGACGGTATTTTCTTAAATGGATTCTTTCTCTTATTGAGATCATTTTCTTGAATCCAAGTTTAATTACAGGTATGAATTCGTGGCAAGCAACACCTGTTACATCTTCGGTAGCCGAGTACTTATCGCATTTGCCAGCCGATTCGCTGCCTTTATCGTTACATCATTTTTTAAAATTTTCTACCGATACTATTAAACGCGAATCGGCCGTCGAATCTTCTCCATTATCAAATCCCGACGATGGCACCGAAGGACATATGCTTGAAATTAATCCAGATGACCCTGAAAATGACCAGGTTAGTGAGATATGTAGCAGATTTTTTCCGGTTTATCGAATTTTTCGTGAGTTTGGCTCATTTCCAAAGGCCTCCGGAACAATTCTCTGTCCCTTGTAAGAGAGGAAGATTTCAGTTTTGTTTGTGTAAGATTTTATATAATGGGAAATTATGGATTTGAGGTAGGTATGAGTATAAGAGATCGATGAAAGGTGTTTCAAATTTATAAATATGACGTTTCGAAAATTATAAATTTGATTTATTTACGTCTTTTTCATATTACTAAATTTCATTTTATTACCAATATTCTATTCATATTTTTCGACTTGCGTGTCCATCATCAACTTCTTGTTATTATTTGCATTTTTTCGCAACTTTAATTTTTTTTTTAAATCTTTTTTGTCTCATTTTCCTCAATTTCGATATTATTTCCATTCAAAATATTGTTGAGTCGACGTTTCTCTGAAATGAATTCCTTTTGCTTCAGAGATTATTTGTTCTCCTTCATTTTTATATTTAATAATAAGACTCACTTTTTTCCGTAATAAAAAAAAAATCTTCGAGCAATAAACTGAAGTTGAAAATTGAGAAATTTTTCTAATTATCTACCAGTAAATAAGTTATTCATTTCATTTTGCAACTATTTTACTTCTGTTGCTATTTTTAGGGATAGATGGGAGGGGAAAAAAGTTGATTCATAAATCATCCTGTTCAATTGATAATATTGCTAATAAACTGATATTTGTCGCAGTTGAAAGGCAAAAAGAAGAAGAAGTACAAGAAAAAACCTCCGAAACCTCGTCGCCCGAGACCTGGTCAAGTACACATCGCTACAGCACTGGACGGCACGCTCCTGTTTTGTTGTCCGGAATGTAATATGGCGTATCCGGACAAAGAGATGCTGGAACAGCATTTAGTGGCCCATAAAATCGATCGCCGTTATATTTGTGATATATGTGGTGCTGGCTTGAAACGCAAAGAACACTTGGAACGACATAAATTGGGTCATAATCCGGAAAGACCGTACGTCTGCGAAGTGTGTACCAAAGGTTCGTATCGCTACACCTCGTCGTACTTTTAAAGGCTCAAACTCTACCAATGTAACGATTCTCTACTTGTTATTTCACAGGTTTCAAACGAAAGGAACATCTGAATCTGCACGCAGTTATACACTCGGGCGAAAAAACTGAGATCTGCGGTGAATGCGGCAAAGGCTTCTATAGACGCGACCATCTGCGCAAACACACCAAAAGTCATATCGCCAAGCGTATGCGCGAAGAGCTCCACCAACAGCAGCAACAGCTCCATCAGCTACAAGAACAACAGCAGCAGCAACAACAGCATCATACTATATTGATCACGACACCTCAAGAGAACGGTAACGGTGATCATTCGAACACCTTGATAATCCAAGCTAATCCTGCTGCGCTAGCTGCCGCCGCTCAGGCTCAAGCTGCAGCCAACGATCATCACGGAGACAGTGATGCCACCGGACAGCTAATCAATTCAACAAACCCGTCTTCGGATCCGCTCGAAGGAACCGTTATCCTACCGGCGGCCGGAACCGGCGACGAAAACAACGGCCATCAGCAGTCGTTGATCATACAACAACGAACCATGCAGCAAGAGCAGCAACAGTGCGACGAAATGGTCGATCACGACCAAGCGCAACAAACGCAGACTACTCAGTGCGCCCTGAAACAGGAACCATGAGATATGCTTTCTGATTGCATTGATGAATATATCTTAGGAATGTGAAAATGAACGTAGCCTCCCCATTTGTCGTACAGAACGCGCAACGATACCGGTCCCTGGTACCTGGTTTCAAGCTGCCCACTCTCCGCCCCGTAGTTCTATTATCAAAATAGCCATTCCGGTGTAAGGGTAAGTTGGTTTCAATGAGGTACTCCGGTGTTGCCACTTGTCCTCCCGAGTTTTTCTATCTCTGGTTCTCCTTTGTCGAATTTGATAGGTTTTTCCGTTATTATCTTCAATACCGTTTCCGTTTACGTAGAAACAACTCCAGGACAAATATTTTGTTTTGTTAAGCATCAATGCAATCGATTTGAAAGAAATATAAAAAAAAAGTGTATTGTAAATTATCTATTTTGCAGTATTTTCATTTCTCCCTCTGTCTATGTCTCTCCTCCTTTATTTCGGTATAATTTTTCCGATACGTATGTAAATAATATACAAAGTGTTGATAAGAGGAAGAAAGAATTGAAATAGATCATAAGGTAGCACTGACGTATTTCGTGGAAAATATTTAAGTATATTGGTAACTGGTATTAGGGTCTGGTTTCTATTATTTTTTTTACGTCTGTATTCTTCATTTGACAATTTATGCTTTCGACCTGTTGTTTGTTTTGTTTTATTATTATTGTTCTGATCGATGTTGTTGATGAAAGAAAAACGGTCGAGTCTTTTTTGTTTTTTATATTACCTAACTCCTAAATAATTGTTATAATTTTTAATATTGTATAAATTTTTTCACATTATGATTTTTGAACGGCTTTTCCCGCCTCTGAGATGGTGCCCCCTTGGTGGAAAAATCATCATTGTCTTCCATTTTCTCGATTCGTTGTAGCGGATTTTTTCGTATTAGCAATGGACATCGAGCAGATTGCTCGCACTGGTGATGTTGGGGACAAAATCGTCGCATAAAGATGTCCTCCTGGTGCGTGGCGAATGCGTAAAGGTAGCTGCATGTCTCGTGTGTGGATTTTGAATCATATTTCATTGTATTTTCTTTTTAATACGTATTTCTGTTTGACGGAAGTGTCGGTGTTATGATTTCGGCGAAATTCATTTTCATTTTTTATTCTTTGACGATTGAAGCGTTCTGTTGTATAGGTTCCTTCTAGTGCTTCTCTTCCTCTGACCGTGTAAATTTCGAAGATGGTGTTTGGAAGAGTTTATTTATAGATTTTAATGGCGCTAAAGCTGTTTTTTCAACCCATGTTGAGATAGGTAAAAATTCGGACTGGTGAACGTGAGAAGATTATAGTTCGAATTAAGGGCCAGATTTTCGTTATGGTATTTTTTTTTAAATCGGAATAGAGATCAAAAAGCGAGATAACGTCTGTTTCTTCGGTTGGAAACAACATATTTTGTGTTTCTTCATGTCCAACATGAGAAATTCATCCTTCTTGTCTGATGGGTTTCTAATTCTACGTAGAAAAGTCCGGATCCAAACGTACGACTCTCGATAACGTTAATTTGTGTAATAGGTACTATAACGTAGTAAAGTGATAGATATTTGTCTGAAAGCTGTGTAATGTATGTTTATATATTTGAGAGAGTGAAGTTAGTTAATTATACCACTGTGTGGAGAATTCTCACAATCCAAACAGAAACGTAATGTTACAGAAATTGTTTTTTTTTTCATCATAATACTCTTTTGTCTTGGAACGATTATTTTCCACGGTTTAAAGCAATAGTTCGAGATTGGCCTCTGATGAAAGGTGTTGGTTAAATTTAAAAAAGACAGTAAGGGAACACGTTTATAAGACAAATGAGTAAAGAGTACTAAAACCGAGCTCTCAAATCAAGGTTTTTAAATAAAGTTTTATATAAATCACATCGGTTGTCGGTAAAGGATTTTTTTTAATAAGATCGACGCAAATATTTATTTTTTACGTTGCAATTTAGTCGTTTTAGTTTGTTTTTAATCTAATTTAATTTATTTCTTTTTTCTTCGCTTTATTTTTCGATTTGTACGTATCGAGAGATGAACATATGATGTGTGTTTTGTGAGCGAATTACCTTTAACGAAGCGTGGTTTATTTTGGTTTTCTTTTCATTCATTTCATCGCATATTTTAAGTGTACTTGTTTCTTACCTTTTTTTTCTGGCTTGTACAATTTGTTTTATAGAAATTTTTACGTTGGAAATTTTTTAATGAAATACGAAGCCTACATCAGGAAATCCGACTGTGATATTAAAATTAAAGACGAAGATAGGTCTTTTTGAAAAATTCATTCATGCGGATTTGATATTGAGTCGTGGTCAGAATTAAACGAAGAAATTTTAAATGTCACAGAAGTATTTTAACGTAATGGGGAATGGGGATTTATATAAGTTTTAACGTTCTAGCGTTCTAGGTACTGGTTACCAATGTTTTTTTTGGAAGGGAGGGGGAACTATACCATGTACTTAGTTTTACTTGCTGAAAATTTCTGAAGAGGATTTCATTTTTTCTTTTTTGTATATCGTTTCTTTCAAGAGCCAATGATAACTACAAAAAATGACAATAAGATTTTGCGTTTGTAAAATTTAATTACATTTCTTCGATCGATTGTAAATAATCTATTATTATCATCGGGAAACAGGGTTTTTTATAATTTTAATCTTTATTATCGACGAACATTTTTTTCTTGTTTATTAGATTTCTTTACGACGTTATATTTATTTTAGCCATTATAGCAATAATTTGTATAAGTTTAATGTTGAAATTATTTTTGTACTCTAAATACATATTTGTATCAGTTTGATTCGATCGGATTCTCCGGATAAAAATTCGCTGATTTTTTTCATCGTTTTTTTCATAGATCATCTCTACTTTTTATAACTGGATTGGCAACTCCGGTTTTAAAAAATAACAACAACGCCACGCCCACTACTATCATTGATAAGGCTATGGGTGAAATTCGATGTCTAAATAACGCAATTTCAAACAAAACTTTATTAATATAAAATAAATGCGTATTATTTCAACGATACAAATTAAAAGAATTGAAAGCTTATTACTTAATTACACAATAACATTGAAACTTCATCAATAAATCAATCTGAAACATAAACGTAAGTAATGATATACATCGTACTGTATCAAAAAACTTCGAAGTTTTAACAAGATATCATTCATAGAAATGGATTTCTATTTTTATTATTAACAATACGAATAACAAGATAATTAATTTCATCAATATTTTTACAACTACGCATCAAAGAAAACAAAGTAAAATTATTTTACGAATAACAAGATAATTAATTTCATCAATATTTTTACAACACTACGCATCAAAGAAAACAAAGTAAAATTATTTTACAAGGAAAGTAATCAAAAACAAAGTAAAATTATTTTACAAGGAAAATAATCAATCATTGATTATTGAATAAAATTAAATGAGTTAATTTTTGCCTAACTGAAGGTTGATCAGACATTTCGCGAGTAAAAGTTTTCAGCCGGAGATTAGCATATGCTCGAGCAATGAATTGTACAAGTTGAACGGAATGATGCAGCGATCCTTTTTCTCCATCAGCACTCGAGCCATGATCAGTAGCGAAGTATGGTTCATCGAGATCTTTACGTAAAATTTTTGACGAAATCAATATAGCTACGTTTTCTGTCTTCATATCATTCTTCATTATGATACGAAACAACTTATCCGCATCTTGAATGATTTTAATAGTTGGAGTAGAAGGTATCATTAATCCACCGCGAGAGATGAACTTGGTAAACGTAGTTGAATCGTCTAAGGAACGAGCAGCATACTGATGATCGTTGACCTCCTCAACCTCCTCTCGGATCAACAAATTTTTGCATTCCGTGCACTCGACTTTTTTCAGTATTTTAACAACGATAAATCCAGCAATATATCCGAAGATGTTATTTATGAAACCGATGAATGTAGGATCTGAAGTGCCATATAAGTATAACTGTACATCTTCACAATCCATTGGAAGATCAAACAAATCATTTTCATTGCAATCATCATTCTGCTGCTTTAAATTTCCTTTCTTCCTTTTCATCTTGAAAATTGATGAGCACGCAAACGAATCCAACTTCGAACAGTTACCATACGATGACGCCACCAAATCGTTTTTCAGGAGAATTCTTTTAAGGGTGAAGCGTAAAGAATTCGCACTAGGGTTATTATTCCTGCCATTCCGACTGCGAAGAGCGGAAAAAAATAGCTCCAAGTGGTCTTGCGATATTTTATACATAATTACATACTGGAACGGCCGTATTTCTTTTGTTAGGAGTGCCATCGCCAACGATATGGTGGAATTAATCGACGCAATGAATCCAATAACAAACCTTCGCTGAGAATGATAAAGAGGAGCTCCATTCACAGTTAATGAAAGCAGATAATCTTTAGACTGCAGTAAAACTGAGATCCAGTAGTCTTTGGATTGTAATTTTAAAGGTGCCTTATAGCCTTTCGCTTTTGGATTGCGACTATTCAAAACATCGAAGAGACGGTCTATGACTCTTAGAAATTTCACAGTTTCATTCGCATTTTTAAAATTTTCGACGTTATGCTTTTGCAAAAACTCAATGGCATCTGCCACACTGCTGCTGAGTGTTTGAGCGGCGAGTTTTACATTCATTTTAGAACTTTTGTATTCTACATGCTTAGATGTGAGGCGATTCGCCAATTTCAAACCAATTTCATGTTGGAACTCTTTCAGATATTTTACAAATTTCCATGAAATCTTCCCGTCAGGACTTTCGATTTCGGCAACCTCGGCTAAGGTATTTCTCGCCAATTTTAAACAATGTGCCGGATCTAAGAACACATTAACACATTCTTTCGTAATCGGATGAAGAAAATGGCTTTTATACTCCGGATTGTTGACATCAGTTAGGTCACATCCGAGATGTTTTATGCTTGAAATGTTTTGTTGGGCACAGTCAAACGTTATAGCATGAATTCTGACGTCATTTTCATGTAGACTTTTCAATAAATTGCAAATTACTTCGCTGAGCTGCTTGCCATTAAAACCTTTTATCAGCACATATGCAATTGGCACTTTGAATTTCTGAGTCAATGAAACTATCATGAAAAAAAGGGCTTCTGTGGCTTGATCGTCGCCAGGAATATTGAATAAACTGCCTCCGTCACACAAGCCAATATACTTTTTTAAAGAGTTGTCATATTCAATTTTTTTCCTAATACTCATGCCGTCGATTATCATGGAGAAATCTTGCGGTAGTACTCCTTCGCCGATGTCAATCTTCAGTTTATTAAGAACCATCATTAAAACGCCTGGGTTGCATTCTATGTTTTCTCGTATTTTACGTAACGTTCTAGTGGATGGCAAAGTCATAATGCTTTGTAAACCTTCGTAGGCTCTATTTGAGTAATATTCATTAGTATTCGCAAAGGCTAAGATATTCTCATCGTATCGCCGTCCTTTTTTACTTCTTCTACGATTTTTTTCTTCATTTTCTAAAATAATACTAAGCCCCTCGCCGTACCGCTCAGCATTTTCTTCTTTTCTTTTAGCTGACATTTTCTTGATAATATCTTTCAATTTTTTGTTCTTGGCTCTTTCAATGTTTAGCTTTTTGGCCAATGATTCCCTGCTTAAAGATGGTCTTCCTCTTTTCACCACCTATGAATAAATCAACAATAAAATTTTAACATGGTAAAATTACGAACTCTTGAAAAATGAATCGCGCCATTTTACCTGTGCAGATGCTTTTTGATGTGAATTTGTATCTGTGTATGAGCTCAGAGGTATAAAACCTGCTGCATTCGGAAAAATAATAACAGGTATATTAGCCAATTGAGCACTGGAGGAGAAATTATTAGAAATATCAATAAATGGCGCAGCTTTCTGAAAAAACATTCAATATGAGAAAAATGAAGTGTAATTACAAATTCACGAGTATGAATTATAAGAAATGTTGAGTTGGGTACTGAAACACTCACCAACAATAATTCTAAATCCAATTTATTCGCTTCATTTAGACTATTTTCAGGTACAACTGATGTTGATTCGAATTTATCAGCAGTTTCGTAACGATTAATTTCACGATGATCGGCTGTTCTAGAATTGTTACAAATTTCATTTTCGACGACCGATGCAGCTTTCTGAAAAAACATTCAATATGAGAAAAATGAAATGTAATTACGAATTCACGAGTATGAATTCTGTACACTAGAGCACCGAAGAGGCGAAGATGAAAGTCACATTTTTTTCAACCCTGAGGTTTTTACATTTTTTGATTTTTTGACACGTGTAGGTTCATAAACTATGAAAATCTTGAAGTCGAAAAAAATTGGACTTCCATCTTCGGTGCTTTAGTGTACAGAATTACAGTTGAACAATTTTGCGATATTTTAACAGTGATTTTTATTTTTGAATATGTACCTAATTTTTGTGACATTTTAAAAATTATTCTTCTTTTCAAAAATTTTTATTATTTTTAAATCTGTTGATGCTCTTACATTTTTTTTTATTTTTAATAATTTTTTGCTGTATAATGTGAAATTTTGATGATATTTTGGAAGTTTCTTATTTTTTTAAACAATTTTCATGGTTTTCAAATATTATTTACATTTTTTTGGTCAATGAAAATTTTATTGTAATTTTCCAATACTTTTGTTACATTTGAACAATTTTACAATATTTTGGTAATAATTTTAAGTTTTGAATCAACATTTTTTTTCTTTCAAATAATTTCTATAATCAAAAACATTTTATTTTAAGTTTTCATTATTTTTGTGATATTTTACCAATTTTTAGACTTTTGAACCTTTTCCACGATATTTTGACATAAAATATATTTTTGGATAATTCTTGCGTCATTTTGATAAATTTTCTCGTGTTCAACAATTTTCTTGTTGAAAGTCTTTTGCAATTAAAAAAAAAAAAAAAAAATTGTGCCATTCCAACACTTTTTTCTCATCACAGTTTCATGATTTTTGAACAACTTTTTGATATTTTGACATTTTTTAGTAGGTGTAAAAAATTTTATGGTATTTCAACTTTTTTTCCCATTTTGAACAATTTCCACGATATTTGAATAATTTTTTCAATATAATTTTGCTTCTTGGATAATTTTTGGGACCTTCTAAAAAATTTTCTCGTTTTGAAAATTTCCTAAAATTTTTGAATGTTTTTGAAATTTTTAAACCATTTTGTGCACTTTCAATATTTTTTGTCTTCTTACAATTTTCATGATTTTTAAACAAGTTTGTACTACCTACTTCAACTTTTTTTTCAATTTTACAGTTTTCAAGATTTCCGTAAAAAAATTCTCAAATTTTTATTGGTAGTGCATGGCATTTCAAACTTTTCTTTCTTTTAAACATTTATTTGATATTTTTACTTTACTTTTTTTTTCTTTTTGCATGAGATAATTTTTTAGTTATAATTTTTCAGCGTTTTTTGAAATATTTTAACAATTTTACATTATTTTGATAGTAAATTTGCTTTTTGCATAATTAGAGGGAATTTAATCAATTTTCTCATTCTCAACAATTGAAAAATTTTTTGAATGTTTTGGTAATTTTCTAAAACTTTTTGAGCTATTTCAATATTTTTTCATTTTTTCCACAATTTTTACGATTTCTAAACAAGATATTTTGACATTTCTGTTACCGTAGAATTTTTTTTTTGTCATTATTAAGCAGTTTTGTAATATTTTGCAAATTTTGAGATATTTGAACAAGTTCATAATATTTTGCCAACAGTTTTAGGTACTTTTTGAATTATTTTTATGAAATTATGAAAAAAAAAAAAAAAAATCAACAATTTTAACAATTTTTGGGTGTTTTTTGTAATTTTTATAATTTTTTTTCAACTATCTCGAGATTTTTTACGATTTTTTAGATATTATAAAAGGATTGTGTAAAACGTTTGTGATATTTCACAATTTTGTGTCATTTTACAATATCTTTACACTTTTTGCATTTTGAACCATTTTTACGATTTTTATAAAATTTTACGATATTTTGCCTTTTTTTGACCCGATAAAATTTCATAACAGTAGAACAATTTCATACGAAGACAATATAATTATAACAATTATCTCCTTCTTAATTTCAATTAACCCAGCGTCGCACACTCGTGCCATCCACGAATGTCCAAATTCCACTCACACGTACGTACAGTACGTACGCTCGCATTAGCGCGCCAGTGTGCTCGACCCTTACAGCATAGTTAATTTTAGCAGAGACCACATTTGATGCGGGTATGGAAGATTAAGATGGCATATCTTCGGAACAGTTCGTCGAATATTTCTACTATCAAATTATAAATAGTACACGACGCGTACTCGTCGCTTACGCGCGTTCTCCGGTCATTTTCAAATCCAAAATTACGTAAAAAAAATAGGTATGCATTTTTAAGCAGATTAAAATTCTCGATCGATATGTCGGATAAACGATGGTGGAGTATACCTAGAATGTTCGTGTTTCCTTTATGGAATAGTGCTTCTAATTCCGGTGGTGAACCCCCTGTGAGTAAGGCAGCCTCCGAAGAACGCTTTTCACTCCCTTCGGATATACCTCCACTATCACCTGAGACCTCAGACGAAGACGAAGACATAGAAGAATTTCTGGAAAAACAACGCAATGCTCGACTTGGCTGTAAGGATAATTCGCAGCAGGTATCTGTGAAATCAACGCGAAAGTACTCGACTCCGCAGGCCGAGGAACTCGTCGAAGATAAGAAATCGAACCGCAGGTCGAAACGTTTCAGTCGCAGTTCGTCGAAGAGCAGCACAAGCACCAAGTTTTCATCGGCAGGTAGGACATCGGATGTGGAAAATGAGAAAATCATCAAAGAAACCATCTACGAGGTAACCGGTTCGGCTCCTCCGATTAGTTTTTGTTTTTTTCAAGAAAATCCGCTCGAAGGCGACGATTGTGCTCGGGTCAGGGGTGCTGACGAAACGCTTTATATAAATTCATCTGCTGCGGACGCGGACGCAGACGATACGATAAATCAGACCGATCAAGCAGACAATGCTTCAGATAACGTTATCCGAGATGAATGTGATAATTGGCCAGAGTCATCGTCGGTGCAAAAACGCGAGATTGAATCTGCACTCGACGAAAATTCAGGTGCTGTCAGTGGTTCCTCTAGTAAGGAAAGACACATCACTAAATTAACCATTTTATTGAGCACTGCTCGCAACGAAAGTCCTGTAGAAAACTGCGATGCAGCTTTGGAGGAAGTCGAGCTGCCTAAATGTGGAACCCCTGACACATCTGCTGATTGTTTATATTCGGTGATTGATAAAACCTCCAAGACTCGGTCTGCCTCGCCCGAGCTCGAGGATCCCCTCGATGAAGCCCCAGACTACGCAGAGCTCAGCGAATACCACTCGAATCGTCCGAACGAAGTGACCAATATGGAGTACTGCCAACACAGGGCTAAATTAAAAACGCGATTTCGAAAGTTAAGCCTGAGACGTAAACGTCGATCATCCCAACCGACTTTGAAAAAGATGAACATGAACATCAACCGAGCCTGGAAATCGATCCGAGGATGGTGGCACGATGAGAAATCCAAACTTGGACACCTACGTCGCAAAAGCTTCATCAAAGAGGATGGCGCCAGTTCTAGTTCTTCCAGCGATACCAGATCATTCTACGAGTCGATTCGACATTTAGATATCCCCGAAGAGAACCATTTCACTCCGAGTCAGCTGGACGAGGATGGATATTGCACCCTAGATTTGAAAACCGACCACGAGACCGACGAGACTGATAAGGCTGATGTTGATAAGCCAGACTGCGACATCGTATCCGAATTTAGCCCAGTTCGAAGGCGCAGAAAGCCCCCTCATCCGCCACCTCTTCGTATGTCCACCGTGAACGCATTCCGAAAAAGCAAATACACAGTTCAAGTGAGTCCATCCTTCAATTATTCGCCTATTCCGTCATTTTCGACGCGAAGGGACGAAGGGTGGGGAAAATTTCGAATTCTCAACGCACCTAGGAACGAATTTCAACTAAATACGGTGTTTTTTTAAACACCAAAGCCAAAACAAATTTTTTAACCGAGTTTTGAAACGGTGCCAGAGTCTGAACCGTTATAAATAAAAGTCTCCGTTTGATTACATTATTACGTTCATCAACGTGTGTTAAATATGTAATACATTTTTCACATAACGTTTCTCTGTTAAGTAGAGGTACGACTTACGAGAAGGTACCATACGTCGACCGTCCGGTACAAAGTACAAACTCGTGGTACTTTTTATTGATTCGAATTCATTTTACTACTTTCTAAACTCATATCAACACAATGTTTTCATTTCCTCTTCATCATCATCATCATCGCACATACCCTGCTTTTCTATGTCATCGTTGACCTATTAAAAATACAGAAAAAAGAAGAAAAAATAAAAATTCTCAACAATATGGGTAGTACAGGCCACCATTGCGAAAAAAATCACTCCATTTGTACATTACCCGCATGTTGGAAAAAATAATCGACGAAAAAATTCTCTCACTCGAGACAAGGCGAAATACCAAAGGTACTAAAAATCACGAATCAACGGTTTCATTAGTAAAAAATAACAGAATTTTTAAATTTCTCTTCCAAACCAGAGAACCGGTTCGTCGTTCGCGTCGCTCGTGTAAATAAGGTATTTTGCTTCGAATTTTAGCCAAGCAAAGACACAAGTCCCATGTCCATTTAAACTCTTCCCAACGAACCTGTAAAATAAATTACTTTCGGTTTTTCCTCGCGGCTCTAAAATTCACCGGAGTGCGGCAGTTGATTGAAAGAGTGAGGGAGGGGGTCTGCTTCCGAATACCAAATATTTTCAAGTTCTTTCGCGGCTCTATCGTCGTTGAATTGCATTCGGGTCGAATTCAATATCGTGTAGACGAGTTCATCGGTGATCGATAATATATAGGTATGCGATTCGAGAAGTCTTTTTTATTGGGGAAAGGATCTGGCTAAAGAACTGGCTTCTTGTTTGATGCGAGTGCACAACTGACACGAATTTTTTACTCTTTTCATTCGAGTTTACTTGCGAACGCGAGAATCTCAGTTTTTTGATTGCTAAAGCACCAAAGAACGTGTATGTTCTAACTGAAGAAGCACAAAATTGAAATTTAAAAAAATTTTGGGTCAACACAATTTCTTCCTTTCTTTTTTTTTTCTTACTACATTGCACTTGAAACGAGTTTTTTTTTTTTAATTTCTCCAAAAGTGCTCAAATAAATCCAACAATTTCAAAATTCATTAAAAGTCGTAGAGAAATGGATAAAGCATTTTATAAAAATTTAGCATGGATCGAAATAATTTTTAAAATGGAAAAGTATAGAAAAACTGTAAAAAAAAAATAATAAAATTGACACAATAAAAGTTCAAAAATAATCATTTCTAAAAAAAATATTTAAAAAAAAAAAATAAATAAATAAAAATTGGATAGGTACTTAGGTACTTGAAAAATAACTGAAAACTGATAAAAATGACTAAGAATTTTTAAAAAAGCTAAAATCATAATGACTGAGAATTGAATTACCTAAAATGAATAAAAATTACCTACAGGATATAAAAAAATTATAAGTTGAAAAAAATGCGGTCTAAAATTAATTTTTTTTTCTTTTAATGAACAACATGAAAATTAAAATAAATTGGCAGTCAAAAAAATTGAAATTGAGCAAAAATAAAAAAAAAGTGAAAAATATGCGAAGTAAAAGGACAATTTAAATGAAAAACATATTAACTACGTAAAAGACAACTTTGACATAAAGAAGGATAATTTTTTTTTTAAATTTTAAATGGAATTTTTAAAAATGTGATGCAAAATAAATATTAAAATTGGAAGAAGTGATGCTTAATTGAACAATTGGAAAACTGTCACAAAAATTACGCTTGAAAAAATCAAAAATACCTGAATGTTGAAAAAAAATAATTTATTTAAAACTTGAAAAAAAAAACCTAAAAATTTAGAAAGTGTAGATTGAAAAATTTTAAAATTAAAATTGAATAGAAAATTTAAAAAAAAAAATTCAGTTTAAAAAAGTTTGAAAATCGAGAAGAAATCTTGCAACTTAACGAATTTAATCATTCGAAAGGAGGACACAAAAAAATGAGAACCAGAAAAAAAATCGAATAAAATTTAAATTGAAAATTTTTGAATATAAAAATAAAATTGACGTCATAAAAATCTAATAATTGAACAAAAATGATTGGGAATGAGATATAATTTTAAAATAGGTATATACGAGTACCTACCTATTGAAAAATTGAAAAAAAATGAAATATCAAAATTTAAAAGAAATAGGAAATATGTCAAATTTAAGAAAAAACTTTTAAAAAAATTGAAATTGTAAAAAATATATAAAACGTAAACTTGGAAAAAATTATAAAACCGAAAAAATCACAAATGAAAGCTTTAAAATTGAAATAAAATTAGCTCGAAAAAATTGAAAATGCCAGGAAATTGATTAAAGATTATTAAGAAAGTAACTGAAAATTAAACTGCATTAAAAATGAAAAAATGTAGATTTTAAAAAAAATTTACAACTTAAAAAAAAAATCGGTTCGAAAAAAAATTGAAAATATTTAAAATTGATGAAAGATTTGAGAAATAAAAATGATTTAAAAAAAAAACTAAAATCTAACGAATAACAACTGGAAAATTGAAATTTCAAAATTTAAAAGAAATATAAAATTTAAAAATTATAACTTTA
>FIZV01054044.1:0-11482 GCA_900050545.1 Trionymus perrisii | reverse complement strand
CCTAATTTATCAAATTTTTCAAATTTGAGGCATTTTTTATTTGATTTTATTTTTCTTCAATTTTTAATTATTCGTCAAAATTTTTCAGTTTTTGTTATTTTAAAATTTGGAATTAAATTTTTTTTCAATTTTTCCTAAATTTTCATTTTTTCATTTTACTGTTTCAATTTTGTTCAATTTTGCTGAATTTTCATTTATTTTTTTCATTTGTCAATATTTCCAATTTAGTCTCTTTTAATTCTATATTTCAACCATTTCCAATTTTTTTCAAATTTACCTAATTCATTTTTTTTTTCCAATTTTTCACCTTCAATATTAATTTTTAATTTTTCTCAGCTCTCAAACTTTCTCATTCTAGCATCTTATATACTACATTTTAATCCTTTTCCATTTTTTAATTTTTTAATTTTCAGACATTTTATTTATTTTTTGAATTTTTTCAAGCATTCCAAAATGGTAGTAATTAATCATTTATCAAGTTAATTATTTTGATTCATTATTTTTTTTTTAATTTTCAATTGATTTGAAGTTTTTCTATTTTTTCATTTTTTTTTTAATTTTCGTTATTTTCCTTAATTTTTTCAATATTTCACCATCTTAATCATTTCTAATTTGATTTCAATCTTTTTTTTTATTCGTCAATTTTTTCATTATTAGGTATCTACCTAATCCACTTTAAAAATTTCTTACGATATCGATATAATTATTAAAGTGTTGATAATTTTTTAATCAATTCTAACACGTAATTTTTTTTATAGTCTTTTCAATTATTTTTGTTTTTTTTAGTTTTTTAAACTTTTTTACCTACTCACTTTTTTTTTGCAATTTTATACAATTCTTATTTCTTGAATTTTTTAATTCAATTATTTTAAACTTTTACAAATCTTACAATAAGTCCTACAGAATCAACGGAATCCAAACAGCGATCATCATCTAATGTCCTCGAACACGTACGAATACTTTCAAAGTCAACACGAATTAATCCGAACACTTCTGAATTTGCACGAAACCACCCGAATGTCTCCAAAAACATCCGAATGTCTCTGAAATAATCCGAAGGCCTTTGAAAACATCCGAATGTCTCCGAAATAATCCGAATGTCTCCGAAAACATCCGAATGTCTTTGAAATAATCCGAATGTCTCCGAAATAATTCGAATGCCTCCGAAAACATCCGAATGTCTTCGAAAATATCCGAATGTCTCCGAAATAATTCGAATGCCTCCGAAAGCATCCGAATGTCTCCGAAATAATTCGAATGCCTCCGAAAGCATCCGAATGTCTTCGAATATCCGATTACACAAAAAATTATAAAGAAATAAAAGAAACCGTTCCTATTTTTGAAAAAGTATTCAAAAAGCATGAACTTTTCATTTCTTTCAAGTTGATGTAGTTCACTTTTCAAGCTTTCATACTCGCATATGGTGAACCAGAAATAAGTAATATCAACTACTTATCGTAAAGAAGACAATTTCAACGACTCTTTGGACGAACTAAAGTGAAACAATCAGTCATTAACCGAAATAGATAGGTACTGAGAAAAAAAGAACAGAGACCTCACAGGTCACAGAAACGATAAAGTTATCAATCCAGTTCTTAGCAATACATATTTCTGGAGTGTACTTTAAACCGCAGGTATCATTTGTAAAGCATGGATGCAATAATTTCACTCAACGAACATTATACTCTGTCTGTGATACTACTTCACATTTTTAAACATCGACCTACATAATGTAACAAAATGGAATTTTGTTTCGCTAATTTACCGTACGCGTTTTGAAACAAAGTGGCTGAATTCCTGAAATGGGTAACAAGTGGAGTGGTCTTTGTGACACGGCGCGGTGTTTTGATAATACGTAAAATGCAACATTTACATGAGACTTTAGCATAGCGCGGCGTGTAATTACACCATTAACATTTTATGTAAGTCGAGTCCCTCCCAGGTTTTATATTCTCTTTAATTGATAGCTTCTTCGATTCGGACTCGAGCCGACAATAATACAGGCGACCGATTCACTTGCACAACGCTTAAAAGTGTCCCACTGTACAAACGATGTTTTTCAATTTTCCTTCATCTCGTAATTACGGAAGCCTGTGCTCGGCGCGCCGAGCTAATCAAACCGTGTCAATGGTAATATCCGATAAATACGCGAAAAATTAATAACGCGGGCAAAAATAAACACGTGAACTTTTTATATAAACCTACACACCCGGCAAAAAGAATTCTAATTACGCATCTAGACCTAGACGAACTAGTGTAACGGTTTTAACAATATTATACGCCTTGTGGTACTTCATGCTGTTATACCTTGAACTTGTTTCAACAGCAATTACCACCGCGCGCCTCGCCGGGCCCATCCAGGCAACGCACCATAATAAACAAACTTAATTTTATATCGTACAACGAGTATGTTAGTGTATTTTTGACGAGCTGCGTAGTTAGCAACGCGGACAAAACGGATCACTAGTGCGGATTATAATTAAATTTTTTGGATAATTTAGATAATCGGCGACTTACCACAGAATGGTATGCCTTCTGGGATCCATTGGCCAGATTTGTCGCAGACTCTTCGCGATGGACCCAGTAGTTCGAATCCTCTTTCACATTGGTAAGTGGCTACGGTTCCGGCGGTAAACGTTTCGTTCGAAAAGTACACCGTCGAGTGGGCTGGCGATCCGGGAAATCTGCATACTTCCGATAAATCTGAAATGCAAAGGGTTGATTTAATTAATACATGTCACTAAATATTGTGGAAATCATGAAAATACATAACAATAAAATTTGATAATTATTGACAAAATAAAGAAATTGGTTTTTTCCCATTTTTGTTTTTGCCATAAAGCAAAGAATTTTTTTCAACAGGATTTTTTCAAAAGAATTTGCAACAAAAATCTAGAATTTTGTTCAAGAATTTTTCTATTTAAGAGCTCTTTATAAATTTTTTTCTCAAGAAAATTTTTCAAATTAAATAATCATTATTAAAAGTGTTTATTTCCAAAGTAATTTTTTTCAAAGAACCTAATTTTTGTCAAATATTTTAAAAGAAATTTTTTACTACCTATTTTGGAATTTTTCTGAAAGATCTTTGAAATATTTTTTTTGTCATTTTTTTAAATTCAATTTTTTAAAGTATTTTGTCCGCGAATTTTTGAAACCAATTTATAAAAATATTTTAAAATTTTTTTTCAAGATATTTATTTTCAATCTCACTTTAAGAAAATTTTTAAATAAAATCCCTGAATAAACTTTTTCAATTTCACTGCGAGGATTTTTTATAATCTTCAACTTTTTTCATCGTTTCTTCTCCAGAAGTTTTTACAAATTTTTGATAAAGAAGATTTTTTGAAAATATATCTTTCTTATCAAGTTTTTACTGTGAGGATTCGCTTAGAATTATCCTGATTTTCCATAACCTTTTCTTTAAAAAATTTTTTGAAAAATTTTTCATCTTGAAAAAGTTATTGAACAATTTTTCAAAGTTTTTTTCCCTTCTTTTATAACTTTATTATGAGGATTTATTTAGAATTCTTCAACCTTTTTCATCATTTTTCCACAGAAAATTTTACATTTTTTAAAGAAAAATTAAAAAAAAAATTGTACAGGTTTTTCCAATTCACCTTGAGGAAATTTTTAGAATTAACCAAATTTTTCATCATTTTTTCTTCAGAAATTTTTTTGAAGAACTTTTCATTTGAAAAAATTCTTGAACAATTTTTTAAAGATTTTTTTTTTCATAAATTAATAATGAGGATTTATTTAGAGTTCGTCAACTTTTTTCATCATTTACCCGCCGAAAATTTTACATTTTTTCAAAGAAAATTTTTTGAAAAAAATTTTGTACCTACAAGTTTTTCTTAATTTACTGTGAGGAATTTTTTTTGAACACTCGTATTTCTCAACTTGACGGATTTTTTTAGTCGTTAAATTTTTTTAGCATTTTTTCTTTAGATTTTTTTTTTGAAGAAATTTTAGTTTTGAAAAAAAAAGTTTAGAATATTTTTAAATGGATTTTTAAAAAATGTTTGCAATAATTTCTTTTCCATGCACTGCAAGTACTTTTTTTAGAATTTTTCAATTTTTTAATATTTTTTTCTGCAGAAATTTCTTTCAGGAATTGTCCAATTTTTGAATAGAAATTTTTTTGCAGAAATGTTTGTAATAATTTTTTCTAGCTTATTGTAAGAAATTTTTTGAAGACTTTTTTTCAATTTTTTCAATTTTTTCAAGATTTTTGTCATTACTTATTGACAGATTTTTTTTGTTGAATTTTTCAAGTTTTTTATTGTTGGTAGATTTTTTTGGACACAGACATCAAGAAATTTTTTTTTGACGAGTCTTATTATTTTTTCTATAGGAGAATTGTTCTGATGATTTTTGGATTTTTTTCTAGTCTGTTTTTAAAATGGGTATTCATTTCAATTTTTTTTTTTTTTAATAGAATTTTTTGGGAGAGGTTTGCAAAAAAAAAATTAATTAATTTTGCAGGTGATTTTTTGCTGACAATTGAAAAATGACTCCATTTTTTTTTTCAATTTAAAGAAAAGTTATAATGAGTAGTATTTTTCTCAAGATCTTTTTTAGGAATAATATTCAAAAAATTCATGTTGAAAATTTGGTTAAGTAATTAAATTTTTTTAAATTTATTGAGTGAAATTTTCTTGACGAATTCTTCTACAAATAAAATTGTTCTGAAACTTTCTCAAACATTTTCATTTCACAATCTTCTGAGATTACTTTTTAAAAAATTCTATGATTTTTTTTTTCAATTTTGACTGATAAATTTTTTCAATCATCTTATTGAAAGGTTAATTTTTGAGATTTTTTTCAAAAATAATTCTTTCCAGATGTTTTTTTTCAAGATATTTTTGAGTGATTTTTTCCTAAATGAAATGTTCTGGAAGAGGTTTAAAAATCATATTTTTGTTGATGTTTTTTTTTTTTTTAATTCTTCGATTTTATTCTCATGTTTTTTTTTTATTGATTTTTGAAAAAATACTTTTTCAAGCATTTTTTTATTGATGCAGATTTTTCTGATGGATTTCTATTAAACAATTTCTTTTAATTTTAATTAAATACTCATGAAATTTTTGCTGGACAATTTTATTCGTTTTTTTCTTAAGAAACATTTATACACTTACAATTCAATTTTATTTCAATAAATTTTTTTTCTCAAAATTTCAATAGGGCTTTTTTCAAAGCTTAGATCTTTTTGTAAAATTATTTTTCACAGAATTCGAAAGCGCAATATGAACGATTATTCATTCATTCGTGGTTCAACAAGAAAATACTCATTTGGCATATAATCCTAATTGAAAAAAACTTGAGGTATCTAAGACTTTTTTCAAGTCAGGAAATGGTAGTATTATTTCAGCAAGGTTTGTGAAAAATTAAATTAAAATAGCTTATCAATGCTCTCACATGTCAGCCGACCACCTCACATCCATAAGCAAGACCACTGCCTAGGCCCGTCATCCTTGACACGTCTTCCTTACCGCTATCTCATCCAGCATACATATATTCACTTATAGAAGCTTACAGAGCATCAAATTAGTTGGGTCAGTCAACCTATGCATGGCTGAGCATATACTGTCTTAGGTAATTACTTTATTTCGTCGACTGTCCAATTCCGAACGCTCTCAGTTCTCAACATATACCTTATAACAACTGATTAGCACACAGTATAACTCTCGAGGATCCCCTAATTATCAAAAAATCTCTAATTTCCAAACAAAGAGAGCTCGAGCAAAATTTGCACTCCAAATATATACCTACCTAATAATCTCTGCGATCTGACGTAGGCAGAAGAAGAAAGATCACCATTCATCAATAATTTCTATCTAAGCGTTTAAAACTCATGTAGGGCAAAATTACACCGATCATCGTGGTACGATTGTTCGCGAATACCAATGACTTTGCCAATAGGTCCGTTATAGGGCGACATCTTCTATTTAGTAAATTAATAATCAATAAACGTGGCTGGACCTAGTATCGATGTAAATGGCGCCCATTGTTCGGCCATCAGCACATATTTTACCATATTCTAGGCGATTTCATCTGCTCTGTGTGTTGGCTCTCGGTCTATATGGAACATCGGCCGCGGCCTCCGCAAGAACAATACGGAACTGATCGATTGTTTGCAGACGTGATGGGAAATGCGTGCTGCGAAATTCTAATCAGTGTCGTCGTATACGATCTAGTTCTCTGGTTTTTTCGGACGCACCGGTATCGTCATGAATAAGGATATCTTTAACGAGTTGAATTTAAACTGCGACGACGACGTCGTACTGGGTACCCTTGGGAATAAGATAATAGTGTAGGAAAAGGTACCCCCTCAGCTCTCATATTTGGCTAAGAACTCTTGAAAAAAATTTGCGACGTATATTCCACCTCTCAATGCACTTCCCTCTCTTAGCCATTTTTTTTTTGAATTTAGATTTTAAAGAATATTTCTCATACGTGTAACTCTGCTGAAAAGTAATTTTTCAAATTTCGTTCGAGTCATTTCTTACAATTATTATTCTTTTTATTTTTCAAATAAATTGAATTCAATTTTATTGAGAGAAAACTTCTAAAAATATTATTGGAACGTGTTCTTTTTTTGAAGGGGAGGAATTTCAAAAAATTTTACTTGAAAAACAATTTTTTATGATTTTGAAAAAAATTAATTTTTGGGGATTTTTTCAACAGTGTCAGAAAAGGGTAATTATTACATATCAACTTCATAGCTATCAATTCTACAGAAAATTTAGAAAATCTTAAAATTAGTTGAAGATCCAAAAATTAGATAAAAAATAAAAATGGAGGATTTTCAAATATTAATAAATATTTGAAATGAAATAAATTTTCAAAGAGACAATTTTCAAGCCTCAACAATTTTTAAAAATTAATTTCACTTTTATAAAAATTCAAAATTTCAAAGATTTGTCAAAAGTCTGAAATTTGCCATTTTTTAAATTTAATTAAGTTTTTGAAATTGCAGCAGTTTAAAAAATCGCCAATAATTTTAAAATTTTGCAAAATTTTTATAAATTTTTGTATGCCTAATTTTCAAAATGATGATAACCTTAATTATTACTATTCATTAAAAAGATTATTCAAACTATTTGAATAAAAAAAATTGCAAGTCAGAAAAACATATTTTTAACAAAAAAAAATTGAAATTTTGATAAATTCTTTTTTTAACTTGAATTGTATTTCGAAGAAAAATGAAAATTATTTGTTTGCTTTTCAAAATTTTTTCAATGTAAAAAAAATAAAAAAAAAATAAAATGGGAAACAATTTTAGAAACAGAAAAAAATTAGATAAAAATCACAAATTGATCAGTAAAGAATTGAAACTGAAAAAAAACTTCAAGGCAAATCCACTCATTGGAGGATTCAGATCCAGATCCTGTTCTTCTTATTATTTTTTTTTCTACAATTGATTTTGTCTTATGCCTCATCTTTGATATTTTTGATAAAAAATAACAAATTTTACAACTAAATGTTCACTTAAATAAAAAATCCGAAGAGAGAAATGAAGAATTGGAGAAAATTATTTTTTAGCGCTGGATTTTTTTCCCAAAAATAGAAGATCTCTAGATCCTGATCAGATTTTTTTGAAAAGTTACTTATATAATCCAATTAGATCCGAAAATATCGAATCTCAAATTTTACTTTTAATAAATTAGGGTCCAGATGTGCCTAATTTTGGCGGCGGAGGGGGAGGGGGTATTTCTGAAATCTGTTTTTTTAAGGGTTTCATCAATTAGTCAAAAATCATATTCAAGAATTTTTCAGAGTTTTTTAGCTAAAATTCGAAGTATTGGAAGTTTAAAAAAATTATGTGAACAAGTTACAGACACTCTCAAGCATATTTCAGTTTTAATTTTTTTTTTAGAGAGTTTAACGACCTTTTTTTTTTAGAGAAAATACTAATAAAACAGTTAACAACATTTTCGAGAATAGGGAAATTACAGACCAAAATTTCAAGTTGGTTCTTCCCTCATCTCAAAAAAATTATTCAATATTTTTGAGAGAGAGAGAGAGAGAGAGAAAAAATATTTTAAAATTTGCTTAGAAAAAATTCAATAATCCTATTAAAAATTTGGGGGAAAAATCACAAAAAATTGTGCAAAAACTTTTTTTTTTTAATAGCAAAAATTTCAAAATTTTCTTGAAAAAAAATAATAATAATAATAAAATTTATATCAAAAAATCCTCACAACATTTTTTAAAGGTAAATACATTTATGTAATTATATAAAAATTATTCTAAGAATTTTTTTAGAAATATTTGAGGTGCTAAATATCAAAACGCAATAAGTGCGACTTTTGCGTTTTTGATTCACAGTTTTTAAAGCCAAAAACTACCCCCTCCCGACCCCCTGAGAAATTTTTGAAAACTGCCAAAAACTGTCTTGGGTACCTCTACCTTTGCCATCGACACCTTGAGGACCTTTGTGCCCCACCTGGGGACTGCGGTACAGTTTTTCGCAATTTTCCAAAAATTGAAAAAAATCACTTATTGCGTTTTGATATTTAGCTCCTCATTTCCTTTCAAAAAAAAAAATATAAACACAATTTCTGTGAAATTTCAAAAAATATGATATTAAAGTAAGCAGGTAGGATTTTTGATTTTTTTCACAAAAATTTTAAAATGCTTATTTCTTTAGGGGAAAAAATTCTAGAAGTTTGTTTGCGAAAATTGAAGAAAAAATGTGAGAGAATATTTGGATTTCTTCAAGAATATTTTTAAATATTTCCTTAAAAAAAAAAAAAATTGAAAATTTCTTGATAGAATTTTTAATTTTTTTTTTTTCAGCAATATTTTGAAATATTTCCTCTAAAAAAATATTTTTTAGATGATTTTTTTGTGAATTAAAAGATTTGAACATGCCTTGCGAGGTGGAATACAAATCCAAATTTTTTTTCAGGGAATTCGAAATGAGAGATCTATAGAGTCGAATCACCTATCTTAACCAAGAGTGCTCTTTCTGTCACCATTAGAATCGTTCCACATTGGTCAACAAGCAATATATGGTTTTGCAACGATTCCTCAATCGTAAGTTAACCAATTATTGGTACTCTATAGATGCCTATGTGAAAATACTAACTGCCCAACGTCCAAAGACTGCAATATATGGGTAATCTGTTGACACATTCGACCTTCACCCTCCGTTAGCGATATGCTTACCTAAATTATTTTTTTCGTCTTTTTTTTTGAGAAATCACTCGTTGCTGTTTAATGAAATTTAACCGAATAGGCGATTTTTGCGTAAACGAGGAAGAAAGTGTGAATAAATCGTACAAAGTTAGCAATTACTCTCGGCTGAGAGCATTTAGCACATACCTACTCCATATTTACTTACAAACATACTACGTACAAACCCCTTCCAGCCGCCATTCCTAATAAAAGCGTTAAATTTTTACCAACTTGGACGCGCTTCGAAGCAGATCTAGAACAATGCACGTCAAAGTGGTTCCATTCAACTGGTATAAGTGTACAAAAATTCACTCGTAGCATAGATGTCGCTAACGAACTCCGAAATTATACCCTAATTATCCGGCCATGGCGTAATTTATTTGCAATAATCTCCAGTTCCGAATCTACATAGGTACAGGCCGAAGCAACTCCCCCTCCCTCCCACCTTAGCCTAGAAAACCTCTTATTTGCATTTTCCTTCGGCGATAAATCAATCGACTCATTCGTGCATCTTCTTCGACGTTCACTTTCTTTAAAATCGTCATTATCCGGTAATCGAGCATCTCTCTAGCCGTGAACTTCACACCGGCTGCTGCTGTGGCGTCCAGATTCCGCCAATGTCACACGAAATTACCAATCGTCGAAAAATCGACCACCTATACAGAGAGTAAACTCATTTTGAATAAATCAACGCTGCAAAGTAATCAATCGTCGAGCATTTCTCACGACAGATGACATTTTTATTACGCAATTGCGATAAATTCCAAGCCCTCTTCGGTTCCCTCTTTGACCAAATCTATATATGTGGTTGGAAATTACGCAAAAATATTATTACCACGATTGGAAATACCTGGGTAAATTTTTCATAAATATTTTAACACCGATGCGGCCGCAGATCAAGTTTGGAATACTTCACGAGTTTTATTTTTATACGTTTGTGGTAAGGAAAAAAAAATGGGAAAATTCTGCTCGCATAAGATGGCTCTTTACGATGATAAATTACCTATGCATTGGTATATCTATCGTACATATAATGAATGTATAATATTTATCGGGTTTCTATAAGTAGGTACTCGAAGAGTGTGTAACCATGCAGAGGGCAAATTACCGACAATTTTTCTCAGACCACTCGTGCACTGACATGAGGAAGTGGCTGTGTTGCTGAGCCATAGACTTCCGTCATACTCAACTGATCGAGCATTCGATGTGTTTTCACCAATTTCGCGAACGTACGAGTACGCATCTCGTACAACGATCAAGTCGCGGATACGAATACGCATTTATGATTAACAGTAACACAACTTATTGTTTACAAGTTGCAGTGATATGACGCCACAGCAGGTCTTCATTCAACATGTCAGTATTTTGTAAGTGTAATTTGAGTGTATCGAACCGAGGACAGGCACAGAGTTATCATAAGTCGCTCCATAAAAGGCAATGGTTATAAAATGAGGAAATAGTAGCACGAGTATGATCTAGAAATTTCGACTAATTTCGAAAAATTCTTCATATCGGAATTTATTGCAATTAAAGTGCGAGAAACTTGATTAGATAGAAAGAGATCTCACTTCTGGATTTTTAGTATGATATTATTTACAATTAGACCTGTACACGTGACCAACTCCTATCAAGACGAAAATTGACACATTCCAGAACCAAAATTTTAACCTACTAAGTTGATTTTTCGAATTTTTGAAAATTTTGGAAAATATTCGAGTGGCTCATTATTGGCGTGATGTTTTTTCAAGAAATGAATAAAACGTAAAGTTAGCAGATGAAAGTAAGTTTGTAATTTTTTTTTTCAATTTGAAAAAATTATTGAATTGTCTAAATTGCAAAATTTTCAAAAACTTATCGAATTTACCAAAATCGATGAATTTTCTAAAATCCTTCAACTCACAAAAATATTGATTTTTAAAAAATTGCGGAATTTTCAGAAAAATCATCACTTTTTCAAAAATTGTAAAATTCTTAAAAAATTGTCAGTTTCTCAAAAACTGAGAAATTTTCAAAAATGATTGAATTTTTAAAATGATAAAATTTCTCAAAATTGTCAAATTTTTAATCATCCGAATTGTCTAAATTGCTAAATTTTCAAAATTGTCAAATTTACCAAAATCGATGAATTTTCTAAAACTCTACAATTATTCTCAAAAATATTAATTTTTTAAAAATTGATGAATTTTTAAAATTTTAAAATTTTCCAAAATTGTCAAATTGTTAATCAATAATCATCCAATAATTTTCTCAGTTGTCTAAATTGCAAAATTTTCAAAAATGATCAAATTCACCAAAATCG
>FIZV01053985.1:0-13918 GCA_900050545.1 Trionymus perrisii | reverse complement strand
ACGCGTTCGGCCTCTCATGAACGTGAACGCGAACGCGTTCGCCCTCTCATGAACGTGAACGCGAACGCGTTCGCCCTCTCATGAACGCGAACGCGAACGCGTTCCCACTCTCATGACCGCGAACGCGAACGCGTTCTCACTCTCATGAACGCGAACGCGAACGCGTTCCCACTCTCATGAACGCGAACGCGAACGACGTTCTTTTTTTCGCGAACGCTCACAACACTGCCTCCAAGTAAGTAAAAAGAGGTAATCTCGAGTTGATCAGTTATAACAGGTATTATTTGCTTATCCTTTAGGACTTCGGTGGACTGAGGAGATGGTGGAGGCCCTGAAAACTGCGATTGGAGATGCCAGCGCCGTTGACACCGCGAAGGCTCGCGAAATTGAAGTACTAATGCGAAGAAAATGATTCCACATCACCACCAATGGGATTCGAGCAAAAGCCTCGCGGATGTTGAATTAAATATAAGTATTTTTAAGTTGTACATAGTGGTAAATAAATTAAGTTCGAAGCATGGGGTTTTTATTTTAGAGGGTAACAAGCATGAGGGAGGTTGTGGTAGTGTGATGGGAAAGATGTTGAGGTTGCGGCTGAGGCAAGTGGGGTAAGAAGGGATATGGGGGTGTAGGATGGGGTGGGGTGGTGCTCAAAAGCAGTACATGCGTCTCATATGTCACTCGCTGGTCACACTTAGCCTCTGTACTGCAACTCCAAGCTACACCTACTCGTGGTGAGCGCTGTTAAGCCGAGCAACTCAGTTGTGAGGTGACAGACGTAGCTGGGGGAACCTGTACCGAATGTATAATAACAGAACCGCTTATGAGCGAGTCACAGAGTTAGTGTATCAAGTCAGAACCGAATGATGTGGTTCTCAAGTTGCCTGCCAAAGTTGACACTGCCAGGTGTTGCCGTGTACCCAGTTCAGCGTACGCGGTCTCTCGAGGCCCAAGCATGCGTATAAGGGTCCACCAGGCATCGCCATGTCAACATATACGTCGGTTCTCAGATTACCGACAAGTCGTCCACACGTTTTTCCAACTTGTGTGGAATGGTTGCTGGTGAATGACAGAACCGGGTCTGGCATTGTCCACCAACCGGGTGACTCGGTCATAGGCGGTTCTGTGATTACACATAAACCTGTAGGTCGTGCTCATGGTCTCAACCTTCTCGCTTGATCCAGACTTTGATCAGTTCACCATTTCAAAGCTAGTCTTCGTTTGCACATGGAATCTGAAGCGTTTATGTAATGTGTGATTCACAGCGAATTTACTTTCATCTCAAGGTTCTTAACGCAGCTATACAAGTTTCACTTTAAAACAACAACAACAAAATAGATGCAATTTTTTAAATTTTGTTTAAAACCAAATTTAAAGAATAGTTTTGTTTAGTTATTTCCAAAAAAAAAAACAATACCTTATTGGGCCCATGAGTATTTTTCAACTGGAACATACAGTTCGTCGTGTTAGCAACTTGTTGACAACTGCGAAAAAATTCCAACCACGCCATTTGTCAAATAATGCAATCATCGTATCAGATGTTTAAAAAAATTTCATCAATTTAAATACACCCGCCTGATGTTGCTGGTAAAAGAAAAGCCAGAAAAATATGCAATCTAAAACCACGCAAAAGAATTTATCGTTCAAAAAAAATATGGCCTCGAGATGTTTGCCGATCTTTTGTCAGTGGAAAAAATCTCATTTTCCAAGAAGTATGGAAAAAATCATTTTTATACGACGTAACAGCTGATTTTAAATTGAATGAAAACGCAATTTCCTTTCTGTATATACGAATGCTAATATTGCAGCCGTCTTCTTGTAGATGTTTTTATTTCGAAACAACAGAGACAAAATAGACGTTTGTAGAATACACAGAAATGAAGCATACGGAAGGAGTATTATAACACACGAATCGAGAACCTCTAAAAAGGCGAATTATCCTCATATTCGGTTACCTTTTAAAATGTACAAGCGAAAGTACAGTACAATTGTACATGTGCAACAAACTCTTTCTCAAGCAGAATGTACTCATTACTACAAAAACCTAACCAAAGGCGACCTCCAGCTTCCTAAACGCAACGTAGCAAAAAGTTAACGCGAAAATACCATTAAAATGGTTTAAATAACCGTTTTCTACGCCATGTCCTACGTCCAGCACAAGGCAAATACTAAACACGATATTTTTCTTCAGCATTTCAAGTAGTTCGCTGGGGATTAACGAAGCAAAAGTTATTAGTGACCTTTTGGCGTATGAGTTTTCTGCTTGGCCAAAATGACGGGCCTTTGTTAATTAAGAATAATATACGTGTATTTATTTTAAAATGGCCGACTGTTTCTGTGCTGTCATGTAATACATTTCTTTACATTTGCACACGACATACGCGTAGAGCGTTCTCAAACATCACATTTCAAAAACATTATTTTTCTTCACACAAGTGGACGGAAAATTGTTAGGTATTTGAATTAAACATTGGCTATGAGGACCTTCGGCGGTGGAAGAAAAAATCTTGGAAAATGCGATAAAATAAATTTCATTGTGCTAAAAAAAGTAAACTGATTTATAAAAATCATAGAAAACATCGCTTTTAAATATTATAACCAAACAGATAGCGTACCTAGCATTTTCCTAGCTGTGTTTAAATTCGCTTCTTTAAAACAGGAATTCGCCTTCGTCGTATCCATTCACGTTCCCTCCAGGGATTTACTTTCGAATATTAATAACTCGACGAATAAAAGTAAAACTGAAATAGCATTAATTAATTGTAGGTACATTTACAGTGGAGGAAATATTTTTGTTGTTTTTAGTATAGCAGCTTCTTTGATATGATAGAAGACAAAAAGCAACCAAATAGCATTTTTATTGCCACGATAAGCGAGAATTTTTGATTATAATTTCTCTACTTTTAAATTATGCTATTTTACTTATTGCTATTTCTTCTGTTTTTTTTTTTTTTGTTTTTTTTTCCATTCGTTAGTTGCATAAAAGAACTTAAGTAAAAATATGTGGTTAAAGTTAAATGAACGTGCTACACCACTTTTTCCAAATAAGTATGTACCATATTGTACCTTAGGGACTTGTATTTGATTGAAAAGTGTCAATGATAACTTTTTTTGAAAATTCATAATAATCATTTTTGAAAATTTCTGATGATTTAATTTTTTTAAAAACTTTAGATCACCCATGAAAAAGTCTAAAAAATTTTCGGTAATGAAATAATTTTTTTTTGTTTGAAAAATTTTGATGACCAAGTTTTTATAACGTTTATACGTATAAACTGTACTTTGAAAAATTTTGATGATCATTTTTTCAAATTTCTGATACAATAATCTGATTTTTTGCAAAAATGATGATGAACAATTTTTTTAAATCCGGATTCTATCAATTTTTGAAGAATATAGTTCAATTTTTGTAAAAAATTAAAAATTACAATAACTTTGATGAAATTTTTAGTAAAAATGTTTGTTTGAAAAATTTTGATGGTCATTTTTTCAAATTTTTTTGATGTTCAATTTTTTGAAAAATTGTGAAGATCAATTTTTTTTGTGAAATATTTTGATAATAATTAATCTTTTTTGATAACTTTTTTGATAGGTAACTGATTTTTTGAAAATTTATGATAATTTTTTTTTTGTTATTTCCAATGATCTACTTTTTTGGAGGATTTGTGATGATCATTTTTTTTTTTAATTATTAATGGGCGATTTTTTTTAATTTTCATAATAATTTTTTGAAGAATTCGGTTAATGATTTTTTTTTTCAATTTTTATCGTCAAATGGTATGAATAATTTTTTTTTTTTTTTTGTTAAAAATCCTGAAATTTTGTAGTGTTGTTGCTTGAAAAATTGATAACCAACTTTTTATAACTTTTGATAGTTAATTTTTTTGAAAAATTATGAAAATTGAACTCTTCTTAAACACGATTGATTAAATTTTAATAAAAAAAATTAACCAAGTAGATTTTTTTAAAATTCCTTTTTTTTTAAATTGCTTTAAAAAAATACTTTCAAAAGAAATACAATGTAAAAAAAATTATCCAAACAAAAAAAGCAACTACCCACTAAAAATAGACCTTCGAATGTAAGAAACAAACCTTTTTAATTTACACAACCTAGAGATAAAAAAAGCTTGAAATTGAATTAAAAGTGAAACATTAAATTGATTAAAAGTCAACTAATGTGTCGTCGACTGGTTCTTGTTAATTGACTACATTGTGTTTCAAGAATTGAATTTTTCCGCTCTACTGGTCTCTCGATTCCTGTAAATTGTAGGCTTGTCATTGCACCGTTGACATTTCGAAATACTGCAGACATTCTTTTTATTAATCTTACACGAGCGGTGACGTGCTTCCATAAAATTCTCTTTCTTTCCAGTTGATGTATATAAAAAGGGGGAAAAGTTTTCGGTACAGATATTACAGAAATGAAATCGAATGTGAAAAGTGTAAAATGTACTTCTCAATCTGCCCTGGTATACGTCAGCTGGCATTTGAAATTTTTCATAGTAGTTAGGTACGTATTCGCACTTCGTCAGGCCTGGTATACGGACTTGTTGACCGAGTTTTCTCCAATTTAATCCAGCTACGAGTAAATTTAAATTATATATAGATTTGGGCAGCAAAACTAGAGTTTCCTCGCGGAGTACATTCGTTTGTATTATTAAAAAATAATAATAAACTATTGAAAAATGGTCGAACATTGCCACCCGATAGTTTGGTGCTGGGAATTTCACTTGTTTTTTTTGCTGCGGAAACTTTGTCATATGTAGTTTTTGCAAACGTTCAATGCCACGTTGACAGTTTTTATTGAAAAAGTTATTTTTTCGAAATGTTTGATATTACCAAATGTAGAAAGTTAATCGTTGAAAAAAGTAGATGTTGCGATTTTCTACCGTTAAGCCTTCCGAACAAAACTTAGGTACCCGACCTTTTTGTCGGTTCCAGGCGGACTTGAGAGCGAAAAAAATATGAAAATCGCTATCAAAAACAAACGTGTTTATGAATTTTACGTCGAATGAGTAACTTTTATCAACTCGTTAATACAATTTTGATGTTTTTTTTATTGCCCAAGTTTTAAGAAACACTTAAAGTTGAATGTCTCGAGATACGCTTATTTTACGCCTTCCCTCTTCTATCGCGTTCTATGCCGTCGAATAGATAGCGTTATAATTTACCCAAATTAAATTTTTTTCTCCCTACTTTGGCCCGAAGCGAAATTCTTCCAGTTGGTGTTTACGTTAAATAATAAATGTAGCGGAATTAAGGCTCATACGTTTTACACTCGTAGAAGGGAAAACATTACGGATTAGACGAACGAGGGCACGCACACAGAGACAGAGAAGAGGCCTTCTTCAGAATTTTTTTTGTTCGTCTTCCACGAGCGAAATAGTACCGTGAAAAATGTTCGCGAATAAAAAAGGGAAAAATTATTTTTTGTGCCAAAAATATTATGGTAATCTGTCTCGTTAATTTTAGGCTATTTTCGCTATTCAAAATTCGCCGTTGACAAATTACCGAGCGCCGTATTTTCCAACTTGCCAAGGTTTACTCTTCAAAAGTTGAGTTCGGTGATTGGTGTGAGCCCGATTCGTCGATACGAAGATTAATTGAAAAAAATACCGACTTGGAGAGTATTTATAAAAATTATCGTAGCTGACGTTTCATCCGAAAAATTTTCTTTCATGAGTATTTTGATTTCGTACGTATTTTGCAAGAAAGTGATACTCCCACACGTATGTTTATTCAGCACTGGCTCGAATCCCGCAGACTGGTTCGATGAGATCAAATGAAAAATTAATCTGCTTAAAATGAATGAAATACCTTGAGTAAATTGTTTCATTTTGAGCAGAAATTTAGGAAGCAACGATGAATGGAAAGATTACATCTAAAAATAAAGGTTTAAGGTTTCGAATCTATTTTTACCGCTTTGCTGATTTTTTTTTAAATATCGAAGGTAGTAATACACTTTTATCAAGTTGGACGAAAATTGAAAAGGGAATTTTTTTACCCATTTCCAATCGAGAAATTTTTTCCAAATCAGTAATTAATTTTTTTTTTAAATTTCGTTCATTTCAACCATAATAAATATTTTCAAACGCGTTTCTTTCTTTCTAACCGATTTCAAAAAAAAAAGGAGGTTCTCAATTCGTCTGTATTTTTTCTTTTCATTTTCCTCCATCTGCGGGCGATACCTACTTTTATCTTATTCCAGTAAATTACGATATAAAGTGAAATCCTCTTCATAATAATTACATCGCCACTCGAAACAACCCGTCAAGATCAATTTCATAAGAAGGAAGTATTTAGAAACTTGGCGAAATCTTTAAACGTCGTCTTCATCGTCCACCTCTATCTTCAACTCGACCACGACCACATGCAGTTATACGAGTAAAAAAAAAAGAAGGAAATTAATGCTTCAAAAAGCCTTACATCGGAGGGTGTTTTTTGGTTTTCGTTTTGTTTCCTTATTATATTAAGTGACGTCAGTATTAAGCCTTGAAACACTCGCGTCAAGGTTTCTAGGCCGATTCTCAGCTTTGATTAATGAATGATTTGGATGAACTTTATTTTCGCTCTATTGGCGAGCTCTAAGGGTGCGTACGCAGTACGTACGTGCGAGCCGAGCTTATGATGAGCCACTTCCTTTGGCAGCATACCATGCTGGGTTATCAATTTTGACGGTGAAGATGAGTAGCTCATGAGCATGCCATTTTGAAAAAATATCACTAAAACCAGTTTTCGATTTCACGCGGGATCTGACATTCTTACAACGAATTTACTCCCATTTCAGGGCGCAATAACGTAGACATAAAATTAAAAGTTCACTTCAAAGTTTACAATTTCAGGTACCTATATAATCCTTGTATGAAATTATTTACCTAGTACCTAAGTACATCTTTTTTACATTCAATTTTTCAACAATAATTAATGAATTCTTAAAAGTCTGTAGCATTATTTTTCAACGAGGTACGGTGGTATTCATTGCTTATACCTAACCTACTACCTAGACCTACCTAGTACTATATCCAGTGAACTCAGTAGGAAAATTCAAAACACATTTAACAAAGTATTGGGGAAAACTCACGTTAAGGCAGATTACAAGATTATTTGCATTTTAAGAGCCAACAGTACAGAAATAGAATTCTTTTTACCAATGGTTTTTCCAGCTTTCTTTTTAATATACGTGTAAATAAAGATGAGAATCAGTCGAGTACGACACGATTCTAAATTTAAACATTTAATTTTGTAGTATATAGTACTCGAATTACCATCTTCGTTTGCATCGGAGTATAATTTAATTCCATTTTGTGATTGTGTTTCAATCTCAGTTGCGAGATAAAATGATGAGAGTTTTAAAAAATTGACGAAGTTGACGAGTATTTTTGAGAAAATATATGTATTTATTTAATTTGGAAGAAATTATGGAGAGAGGGGAGTGACTTGAAATCTTCAGCGAATCCACGAAAAATTATCGTGTTTTTGAATATTTTAAAAATAATTAGAAGAATTTAAAAATTGGCAAATTACTAAAATGTTATCAAATTTTATCGATTTTATTATTATTATTATTTTTTTGATTTTTCACGAAACTGATTTTTTCTTTAAATTGGTAATCCGCTGATTCTTCAAAATTAAATACATTACACCCCCCCCCCCAACCACAAAAAAATCAGATTAACATACATCTCTGATTCAATTTTCCCATAACATGAATTTCATGAATTGTTAAAAATTAGCAGGTCTCGTTGATCTGTTACGTGACCCCCCCCCTCCCCCCAAGGTCAGTTTGCGAGCCCAATCTACCTAAACTTGATGATTTTACTCATATTTTCCAAAAGTTGAGTAGGTATGTAAATAAATCCAGATACAAAAGATTTATTTTACAAAAAATCAAATAAAAAAGTTGAGATTTTTTTTTTCGTAAAAATGAAACAATAAAATTTTTGAAAATTCAGAAAAATTAAAATATCAAAAAATTTAACAAAAAATTTAAAAACTGATTCAAAAAAATCAAAAATTATTAAAATTATCGATCTCAGAATTTTATAGAATTAAAATGTTCAGAGATTTAAGTAGCTTTACAACATTTTAAAATACTTACTGAAAATTTTTTTTTGAAATTGAAACATTTTCTCAAAACTTTGTAAATTAGATATTTTCAAAGATTTATAGTTCTTAAAAATTTGAAAAATTTTATTCAAGAATTTTTTTCAACTTTCAAGAATTAAAAATTTTTCGGAGGATTTAGAGGAAAATTATAAAGAATTTTGTTTTTTTATTTTTTTATTTTATATTTGTTATAAATCCCTGAAAAAATGAAGTTTTATGAAAAATTTCTTAAATAATTTTGTGAAAATTTCTGTAAAATTTTTAGAAAAATAAATTTTTTTCATAAATTCTGAGAAATTTTATGAGTCCTTGAAAACTTAATCAAATCCTTAAAGGTTTTGCAAATGTTCCCTAAAATTTTAAAAATATACCTAACTTACATTTTTTTTTTTTCTTAAAACTTTGCCTCTTTTTGGAACTTGACAATACGTATCTTCACTTTTTGCCATTTTTTCATTAGGTAATTTTTTTCTTCAAATTTTTCAATTTTTTACCTAAATCAAAAACGTATCTTGAATTAGTATCATACTTTTCTTTTCCAAAAACTATTCACCAATGCACAGGTACTTAAGTGGACCTGGTGATGAATTTTTTCGTCCAAAATTGAATATAAAAGCACTGACCCTTATTATTTTACTACAGATGTTCAAATAAGTCATTATATTTGTCATTCATTATCTATTAGTAAGTACAACTACAATTTGAACCAATTTCTACCTTCGCTCCAAAATCTGCTCACTTCTCGCTTTTTTATTTACTGCAGTAAAAATTAGAAATGACAATTTTTTCACTATAATTACGTACAAAAGGTTAGATGAAGTGTCTCGATGTCTTATGAAGTGGTACGTGAGAAGCTGTAAGTTGAGTAAATTTGGTAGTACTGTCGGCTATAATTTACTCGAGGAAGCGAAACGCGTCGTTTGTTCTTGTTTTCTAGTTCAATTAGAAAAACGTCCAAGTACCATGAAAGATTTGCGGAAAATTTTTAATCACCTCGTTACTTTCTGGGTTCACGTTATAAGGTATCAAGGTGTACAGTTTCAGGTCACAATAGATTACGATGGGAAACTTTCTGGCAATTAAAATTGATTGAAATTGGTTTTTAAGAACTTATTTGAAAACAAAGTCAATTTTTTAAAGGAAATTTGAAAAAAAATTAAAACAAAATTCTATTTTTACATAAGGTATTTCAAAACTGATGGTCTGTTGTTTTCCGTAGTTCATAAATTCAAATGAAAATTTTTTTGGTCTTCCCAGTCCATATTTCATTATGAGTAATTTCTAAGAATGACTCTGCAGGTTCATTTAAAACCATACCTTACTCTAATCACCATTTGATTGTGACTGTGTCTAACGCATACGATTCCATCGCAATATAAAACATCGATACATAGGTTAGATTCAGCTTCACCTAACGTAAATATTAACGCTTACAAAGCATATTATCGGAATACCCAGTGATAGGAAAGTATATGTAGATAGAGGTACCTGTGAGTATAATTATACGTACGTGCATAAACACGACCAAAAACACGATAGATGCACAGTTCACTGGGGAAATTAATTTGCTGAAAAGTATAGCAACATAATCCGTATTCTGCGAGTGTGTGTACATATAATGAAAACAATAGCGAGGAAATGATTTGGTAGCGTTTGCAGCATTACCATAGCGTGCGAAAGGTTTGTCATTTACATTCCACTTGTGTCCTTTTACTCGCTTCAAAATGTATATGGAATGAATTCCTTTGAATTATAATACGAAGAAACTTTGATAAGACAGAGCCGAGCGTGGAATCGGTATCGAGGCATATGAATGGTCTCGTGGGTAGGCAACTACCTAACGCCAGAGACGTTATCTTCTCTTACAAATTTGCAAGTTTTTAGTTCAATAATCACAGAATGAAATTAGCGAAACGAGTCAGTATGAGTCGCCCCGTAGAAAAACTATTCGAAGAAATTTCCGAAACCATCGCACGATCAGCGGTTCATTTGAAAATGTACCCATGATGGAATTTCATACACCTGTTGAGATATTTATTCAGCGATAGAGAAAAGATTACCCGAAGAATCGGAATTATTTTGCACGATAAGTGCCGAGAAAATACGATCGGTATTTTGCACTCGTGTAAACCAAACCTTTGTAAATCTATCAGAACATCTACGTGTCTTCGTTCGTATTTCGTACCACTTTACATTCGAATCTGGTCAAAATTTTAACGCTTTAAACGTCGCGTAACGTGTTTTCTGATCGACGATTAAACGAAGAAAGGACGTACGTTTTATTTACCTAGGACCTAAAAGGTGTAGGTACTTCCATTCTTGCATATTTATCAAGCCATCTACTTCTACGTGTTTTTTTTTTACCATTCTTTTTCGAATAGAAATTAACGCTAATCCGCTATACATGGCAAAACCCCAGTATTATTTTTATTCCGAAGAAGTAAAAAAATCATCCGAATACACTCGCGTATCTTTGTTGGAACAAATCTACTTTGTACGTGATATCAAAATATAAACGAAAATACGACCCTATGTCAATATTTATCTCGAGCTAGCTGTTCTTGAAACGATAATCTCTTGGCTATTGGGCAAAAATAATGAAACTCGAAGACTCATTTGATCTCGTGTATTGTTTTTGTATTCATATGCGAATCAAAATGCCGCATAGAAAACCTCCATTATTGCTATTGATACTCAAAACGTGGCTAATACAAATATTTGCCTCAAATATACCATTCGAAATTCAAATCATTCGAGTGGTCGAATTTTCATACATATAGGCCTACATTGCAGCATATTTTTTTCCGACAAATATTGGTATTGTTATCTTCTATGCATACTTTTTAAAAACCAATCAGGTTTCTATTTTTATCGATTAATTTTGTTTGCGTAACCGCATAGGAAAAATAGCCCGCTTCGTCCTCTGGAAAATTTCAGATTTTTTTTTAAATCCTGAATTTTTTTAAAAAGTGAAACTTGTCATTTTCTAATAATTTAATAAAATTTTTCAATTTTAATTTCTGAACTTTCTTCTAACCATTACTTAATTGTAAATTTGTAATTTATTTGTTTCAACTTTCAATCAGACTTTTTAATAATCGTTTTTTAATTTTTAATGTTCAATTTTTTCCTTATTTTTTCGCATTTTTCTCAACTTAAGGGGGGGGGGTGGATTCAAGTTTTCATGAATTTATATTTTTACGATATTCTTATTTTTTTATTTTTCAAATTCTTTATTTTGAATTTTTTGAAAAATTCCAAAAAAATTTCAAACACGTTTTCCAAATGACATTCAGAAGAAGAGTTCAACAAAATTATGAAATATTATAAGATTTTTCGCGAGTCGAATTTTTATTTTTTTTTAAACTATCCAAAGCACATTTTCTTTTTTAAATGAAAAATTCCAGAAGTAAAACTTTTTAAAAAATTATCAAGTTTTTAAAAAAATTTTAGAAAGAAAATAAAAATTTTAGAGACAGAAAAATTTTAAATTAAAAAAAAATCTAAATTTTTTGGAGTAGAAATATTTTAAAAATTTCTACCGAAAAAAAACACCTCATGATTTTTTCGGCGAAAAAACTTCTAAAATAGATATTTTGAAATAATACCTCAATTTTTTTGAAAAAAATATATATATTTCGAGGAGAAATTTCAACTTTTTCCGTTTTCGTTTTGAAAAATTTCAATATAATTTTTCACAAAATTATAGAATTTCGTAAAATTAAATTTGACAGAATTTTTTGAAAAATTTAAATAGAATTTTCCACGAAATTCTAGAATTACGTGAATTTTTTGACAGAATTTTAAACAATTTTTTAAAGAATGTTTAAAAATTTCATTCCTTGCCAAGTTGCTATAATAGGTTTTTCTGTGATGAGCTCTTCAATTTTCACACGAATTTTTTACAAAACTGGAAAAAAATTTACTAAATTTTAGAAACTTTTAAAAAATGAAGCGGAACAAGCAGTATTGAAATTTTGGACACTTCAACTCCTTTCGAGCATATCCGCTGGGAGAGTTCTATGTGTAAATATTAATCCATTCTCACTCTTTTTAAAACTCCTTTAAAAATCACTCTCCAATCAATTGAAAAAAATCCAAACTATTTCGCCCTCGATTCCTAATAGCTATACCTTCCTCATTGGCAAAAAATAATTCTGAATGAGGTCAAAATGAAAATTTGGACGTTTAACTGTTCGTAAAAAAATTAAATTTTACCTCCAAAATCCTCAATTCTCCGATAGTTCTGTAAAAATCTGCTTACAGACAGGGTACAGAATTTTTATTCAAAAATCACTACTTTTTCACAAAAATTTTTAGAAAACCAACATCCCAAAAATGACTGAAAATTGAGAAGCCCCCTCCTCAAAAAAAAAATATAAAAATTTTATTTTAATTTTTTTCAGAAATGAACAAAACTTTGTTGATTTTATGACTTCGATTTTTTTTACGATGAATTTTAAACGTAATTTTTTTTGCTTTAATCTGCTACTTTCTTGTTGTTTTTTTTTTCAACTCCAATTTTTCAAATGTAAAAATGATGTACTTGAAAGTAACCAAATAACTCGCCTAAAAATAAAGAAAAAACACTGCGAAGAAAACAACGAAGAGCTTCATACTTCAATCCCGACTCGTAACGTTACACAATAGAATGGTGATAAGATTGAAAATTCTCTTATTTATCGCATTATTCTCACGTATGTATATCCTAAACAATATTATCTTTAGACGATAATTTGGGGAGTGTTTTCTAAGATTGCAAATTTTATATGTGTAGGGGTAGGCTCATGGCAAATGTATGAACACTATTTAACAATAATTTTTTCGCCTGAAAACGCCTGCTATGCGTGTTTTTTGCCTTTATAGTTTTGCATAACGACGGAGTCAACGGTCGTTTAAAATGCATATTGGCTCGAATCTCGTCGGGATTATTTTTAGAAAAATTCTACCCATTTTAGACAATTCATCAAATTAACCTCTATTGCAAGGAACTGTTCTAATTACTTCATTTATTAATGAAAGTACGCCCTCGAAGAATAAAAACAAAGAAAACCTCTCCTCCTAGCGTAGCTTATTCTTTCGAAATGAAAAAGAAAATCATTTTCGAAAGAATTAATTTTTTTACCCTTTAAAAAATGTAAAGTATAATTACCTGAAAGTAAGAATTCGAAAAACTTTCTTTGAAACGAAGAAATTATATTTAGAGCAAAGAAGGAAAAGATTATTTTTCAAAAAACGGATACATTTTAACATTCGAAGAAACATAAAGTGGTCCGGCCGAGCGAAATACTTGCGGAAAAAAAGTGCCTAAGAAAGCCCGAAAAATGTTACAATCGTCAAGAAGGACGATAAATTAGATGGCTGACAGAATAGCGGTGGCACTCGAGCCTCTCTAAGGCAACCTTTGAAGAATCATGAATAATCAAATGTCGTATTTTCGATGCTCGATTATAAATAGCGGATTCAAATAAAAAAAGAGAGAAAAACGGGAATATGTATTTCAAATATTTCATTTTGATTTTGCATCACACCAAAAAACTCTTTCATTCACTTCTCTTCAAGTTTTTCTTCTTACCTATGTATTCGTTTAAAAAGCGTGTAACGTTTTTGGAGAAATTTTTTCGGTTATTTTTTACCCGCGTAGACTGCGTGTGTGAGAAAAAAATGAAATTTATAAAGGGCATTATATTGAGGAAAAAAGGGCACGTTTCAAAATATACATTTTCTCCCTTTTTACCAAAAAAAAAAAAAAAAAAAAAAAAAAAAAGCGAACTGCAAACTGGAATCGAGATAACATTCTATTTATTCGAAC
>FIZV01053971.1:0-11762 GCA_900050545.1 Trionymus perrisii | reverse complement strand
ATTTTTGAATATTTCAGGTTTTTAGAAATATATTCAAATATTTCACGTTTTTTAGCAAATATTTTGACGTTTTTTAGAAAATGAATATCTCAGCTCTAATCATAATATTCTTAAAGCGCGTGAAAGGTAAACTGAAAACATCTTTAGGTGCATGACAAATACCTAACAGATACGCGAGTATTTGTTCAATCATTTGATACGGTTCTTTGTTGAAATTAATAATCGCGCAGGGTGTTCGGGATGGTTTCTGTTATTTTTTTCCCTCCTGTGCGCGATAATTCTGTGAAATCGAACGACGATAAGAACTATTGTCTGGGTATGCGCCACGAGGTACATGCAGATTACAGATCTCCATCTCCGTACACGTCAATCGAATAATAAATACTTACGGGGATTTTGCCGCAAAATGACTCGACGATGGTTCACACGACCACTCCTGTTCGCTTCTTCGGGTCGTCGTCGTACTTTTTAGTAAACATAACGACGATGTAATGATATCGTCACCTTTGGAGAATCGGAACAAGAAGACGGCAGACTAATTAACTAACTTATTAAATAGTTCGTCTTATCGTGTCGTTCAAAATTCTGCGCTGCGAACTCAGCCTCGGTAAATAATATAGGTATTTACGAAAGATAATTTTCAGTTGCAACGATGAAGATTCGGTGTCGTATAAGGCGACGAAATAAGCCACCAGGGACGTTTCTGACTGTTGATGGCTTTCAGTCGTGAAGGAATTATAAGTGGGAGAAGTGTTAAAGAGGTATTACCAACGCCAAGTGTAAACTGCGTTTCCCCTTCGTTTTCTCTCGCAATTTTTACGTTTTACGGAGTTTTTGGAAAATAAGATTAGGACGATCGAGTGTCATAGTTGTCGTCTTGACAGAGAAGTGGATGTTCTCCGAGAGGTTGATAAACGGGAGTGTAAGGGGTCGTCAATTTTAGAGAAGATATTTAATCTGAACTTGAGGCATTTAGGATTGATTAATTTCATTCCGCTCGTTTTGAGGAGTAAGCTCCCGTCGATAATTTACGTCCAAAGTGGAATTTTTATTTTTCAGAAAAATTTTAGTATAATGATTGTTGGAAGTTCGAATGAAAATAATAAGTTTTTGATGCGAGATAAAAATCGAATACCTTGGTTATGGAAAATTCGAATTTTTTGAATTCTTAAATCGAATACATAAGTACATATTTCCCACACGAATGTTTTTTGAGTTGGGGATCTGTCGAAAATTTCATTTTTTCAATAAAATGGAAGGTTGTTATTTTTTTTTGTTTTCATATTCAATATAATATGTATTTGAATCGAGATTCGGTCATAAAATTGCTTTTAAATATGTATTCGAGGGATCTAATTATCTTAATTCGTGGCTACACCTACATATCTCTACCAATAAATGAAACGAAGAAGGATTGAAATTGAAATAATACGCATAGGTAATTATAGTATGTTGATTACCTAATCTAAAAATACGCATGATGAAATTTCTAGACCAATTGGATAATAATTAATTTGATCGAAAATTTTATATTTTTTGATCTGAAAATTGAAATCAGTTGCCAATAATTGTAATGGAAAAAAATTGAAAGATTGTTTGCATTATTGCATTACTGACGCGGAATAGAACCTTTCTCTACAATTGGTTTGAAAAATGCAGTGTTGCCAGCTCGAAATTTTTTCCCAGGCCAGATGGAAGTGAAAATTATGCTTTTCTATGCCAGAACGCCTAACAAAATATGCATTTTATTTATGCCAGATGTTCTATAGCAATCCTCGCCAGTCAATGTGGAAATTACGTATAATTTTTTCCTCTATCTTTAGAAGAAAAGTTCTCATTTTTTAGGTGCTAAATTATGCTATATTATGCCCTTTTTTTTGTTTTTAAATCATTTTTTCATATTACTATGAATTTGTACTGTATGTTGTTGATGATGAATGATAATTCCAACAATTGAGTACATTACTGACAATTTTATTATATCAATACGAATTAAGATTATTTTTTATGTACCTACCTATAAAACGTTTTTCACTTTTTTTGTTGTTATTTGTTAATAATTACGTATTTATTTATGTTTATTAAGTTGTTATTACTCTGTAATTCCTGAAAAGTACACGAAACTAAGGGATCATAGTCATTTTTGTAGGATATGTTTATTACGTCTTCTGAAAACAAATTAACAAAAATCTCTAAGTACCTAATTTACGAACATTAAATGCAGATTCACAAATCGCAATGAAAGGAATTAATCGAATATGAAAATGGGAACATGAATTGTATCATGTTGGTATCAATATTCAGCTTGTGCTCACACGAATGATTGAAAGTTATCTGATCTGCTAAGTAGGAAGTGAGATCAGTTGTTTTAAATACATAGGTATATCTACCCTATGACGAAGGTTAGGTTGAATGATACCTTTTGCAAATTACTTTCAAAAAGTTTATTTGTTTTATTCACGTTTTCTAATATATTAAGTAAATATGATAGATAGCAGTAATTCATATCATTGGCATACATCTGATACAACTGAAGTGCGGTATAACACTTCTCAATCACTCCAGCTACATTGAAATGTTCTTTTAAAACATCCCATTGCAAAAGTATTCTGCCAACTGCGGCATGCATAACGAGACAACCACCTGGTATTACTGAGAGACAATATCTTTAAAGGTATTTCATCATAGATTTTCTGGTGCAAATATTGGTATTGTAATTGTCGAATGCTTGAATAAGAGAACCAGTTGTAAGTTTCTTTAATTAAAAAGTCGAGCTGCCTTGGAAGATCTTCACAGGCTGAGCTCACAGCTAGTTCCAAAGAATGGCAAACACATCGCATACCTAAGGATATTTTTTTTTTTGCCACAATTCTTCTAATTTACGATGAACGCCATTTGCCCCAAAAATTCTATTTTTTTAACGCAAAAGTTTCTTCTGGAAAAACTGCTCTATATTTGTTTTTTGCGCGGAGATGAGGACAGGGTCTGCGTATTTATGAGAGGTGTATAGAATCAAACACGTTTTGACAAAAACTCAAAAACTGTTACCAAGGACCTGTATGAGGTGAGCAGGTGGTAATACTACATTTACAAAGTAGAGGCGTAGAGCTAATAGTGAGATATACGATTTGGGTTGATTTTTTGCTTCCCGTGCCGTGGTTGATGCTTGGGAGACGAAAATAGGTGAAGTCTGGGAAGGGGATTGATTATTGCTGCGAATGAGGAGAAACTATCCTTTTAAACGTATTAGCACCCATTCAATTCACCTCATACAGAACAGGTCCTCAATTATAGCACCTTTTTTCGATTTTCTCAAAACGTCTTACTTAATTTAATTGTATTTTCAAGTAATTTTACTAACTTTGTAATTTCCTTCCGGGGTTTTCACTCGAAACAAACATAAAGGTTAAGCGTTGGATTTGGAAATAGTGAATTATCTTCTTGATTTGAGGTCGTCAATTCCTTTAGTATCGAAAAATAAAAAATACGCGAGGTCGAAAATTTTGAAAAACATTTCCGAATGTTTCGACAAAGTGGTGTATTTGATCTGGTGGTAAGATGTTTCGATAAATTATTTATTTTATTTGGGTTAGTTTTGAAAAAAGTGTATTTTTCGATTATCTATACGTCAGTCATCAAAGCATTTGTCAATTTTGTGTAAAATTGAAAGGTGGCCAGCGTTTAGGCGATGATTGCATGGCAGTTGCAGAATAGAACGTAGTCGTTCGGCAATTACAATATTTTAACGTGTACTCGGTAATCGTATTCCGTAGTAACCTGATGGACGTGGTGAACTTTCCGTATATGGCGAGAAGAACCGCCGCTGGAACGAAAATAAAATTCCGAAACTGGTGCGGTGTATTGTCGCCATCTTTCAACGTAAATTGACAGCAAAACGGTTATTTTAACTACTCGTTCGGCTTCGGTATACCGATACTGATACACGCTTTTCGGGTGGTGGTAAAGTGTAGCTACTAGCTAGGACGAGATCATCGGTTACTATCAGCGTCGGTGTATTGAAATAAATCCAAGTTACAGCCGATCAGGGATGGAGCGAACGGGAGGATGTCCCTCGAATTTTTGTTTTATTTAGCAAAATCAGCTAAATTAGCTTCTGTAAGAGTAACATCGGCATTGTCTCGCTTAAACCAGTTTTCTGATGAAATAATTCGCATCCAAATATCAAAAACCTGAAAAATTACCAAAAACACCGTTTTTTTTACTCTGTTCTTTGTGTATTAATATAATATAATATAATATAATATGGAGGGCTAGTAAGGCAGTTTCCATTGTGAGTGGTGTAGAGCGCGCTATACCGCCTTCATATTGGGTCGATTAATGACCCCAAACACTTAATTCTTAGGCATTAACAAAAAAAAATTCGATAAATAGCATTTAATCTGTTACTTTTCACTAAAATCCTTCAAATCACTATAAATACATATAATTAGATTTTTTATGAATTCATATATTCATTGTTTACACTGGGTCGATAAATGAACCCAAGTTCAGCGCAATCTACAGAATCTCACACTGCATAATGGTAAATCGCCTATTACTAGCCCTCCATATTATAAAAGCTTTAAACTTACAAAACTTTCAGCTGATAAGGAATTGAGAACTGAATTGATCGCGAACGAAAATTTTAAGCTTTAAATTTCTGAAGCATACTAGTCACAATGTTGCCAATGTTGCACTACCACACACACACTTGTAATGTTGTGTATTTAGGCGTAGTTGTCATGTTTTTTTATTTATTTACCTCGAATTCTTTAGGAATGATTAGGAATTTACGAAATGAAAATTTGTTAGTCGTGGGGGTAGGGTTGCTGTCAGTGTTACACGAACACACGCACACACACAATGGATTAATACACCGAAACGATGCCAGTATTTGAATCTGTTATTTCCTAAATGTTCAAGTCTAAAATGCTAATTTTTCAGAAAAGATAAAAAACAAGTTTAAGAAAATACCTACATAATATGTGATGTTTTTACGAAAAAGTAAATTACATAATAGGTACAGGGGCGTTATTAGAAAAAGCATGGGAAAATTTTTTATATGAACGATCTTTGGTATACTGGCTCAGACCACCTTATTATTCAACATGTAACAATTCCCCTGAAATACGAGGCCTGGAACTTCCCCTTCTGAATTTTCGCATTTCCCAGTCGAACTAACAACGATAGAGAAAAATTTTCAGACAAAAGTTGCTTAAAACTTAATTTTGCACAAAAAAATTTCTATTCATGTTTTGAGTAGAATGTGAGATTCAAAAGTTGAGCGCATGGGCACTTCACACCAAGGTGACAAACAACTTTTACCACATTTTCCGATCTTTTCGGAGATTACCGAATGTTGAAAAATGGTTTACCATAAATTTTACACAATCTTGCTTAGCTTCATCCGAATTTTCTCAGACTTGAGGAGAAGGGTAAATGCAATCTCAATTTCAGATACACTGTTGAAAAGCTCGTGAAAGTTACTAAGAGATGACCTAATCACGTTCTATTCAATGCTCAAATTACGAGCGTTGGGCATGATATTTTTTTTCATTTTCACGCATAGGCCTACTCATCTGAGCAAAATTTTGTAAAATTTATTTTTCAACTACATACTGATAAGTCCCAAAAAACTCAAAAAAATTGTTACAGCAATTTTGAATTTCGGTGTAATGTGCGCACGCCAAAACTGTCTCAAGTAGGTTTACCAGATAAGTTCTTGGTAGGTAAATTATACCTAAATCCTTCAATATGCGGTTATTTCCTTTATTTTGAATATTTTTGTAAGCAGACATAATTTATAAGATTATCATCGATTTCGTAACGTTGCAAACGTGTTTTTGTTTTTTAGTATTTTTTTTTAAATTTGAAAAAGTGCTATAAAATGGTGAAATACGCGAATAAAAAAAAACAGTAGGAGTAAAAAGAAAAAGCGTACAGAAACGGATGAAGTTGATTAGGATGAAGGGTCAACAAAAGTAAGTACATTATACAAAATAATAAACTTATTTTCCAAAAAATGTACCTACCATTTTTGAAAAATTTACAGGGCACAAGAACATAATGTCACAGGCGAAGTTTTTGGTGACGGTGATGATGTGTCAGTAAGCTAACAATTCATTTTTGAAGATAGTTAACAATTTTCTCATACAATAATCGCATTAATAGGTTATTTGTAATTCCAAGTCGGATGAAAACATTCAAATGAGGAGGCTAGTGAAACTGCTACCAGCGACGATGCACGTAGGAATTCGAAAATTTGCGAACAGGTATTTTATAATTTGAATAATTTCACTTTACAAATAGGTACCCACCAATTCATAATACTGTAAAAAAATTTATCATATGTACAATAATCGCATTAATAGGTTTTTCCCAAGTCTCTGTGTAATGTGAATGATAACGCTGCCGATAATGAAAAATATAGTACTGAAAGTGAAACTGATACCAGCGACGATGTACGTAGGAATTCAAAAATATGCAAACATCTGACTAGACTATTTATACATATTTTATTGATGTAACTTCAAAAAGCGATCAATGTAACCTAACAGGGCGATGAATCGTTGATATAAGTTTTACCTTCAAACAAATCCAAGAAATTGGAGTACATGAACCATTTGGTTGCGGATTTGGCGACATGAAAATCATCTCTGAAAATAGAAAAGGCTTCAATTTCAACTGGACATTTTGTTGCCAAATGTGTGGATTGATAAATGTTGTTTCGTCGGACAATGGCAGTATGGATGCCACTATGTCGGCAGTAGCTGGCACCATACTGTCAGGAAATGGCAACGCAGCGTTGCAGAAAATTACATCTGCTTTAAACATTCCACCAATCAGTTCTGCTACATATACGAGTAATGCCAATAGAATATATGATCACCTTAATAAGATATGTTATGAAGAAATGAGAAAGGCAGCCGAAGAAGAAAAACTGCTTGCGATAGGAAGAGGTGACATCGATGCTGATGGAGTGCCATTCATTACAGTGATAACAGATAAGGCATGGGGCAAACGTTCCTTTAGGCATAGCGCCTACAACTCTTTAGGAGGAGTTGGCGTTATTGTAGGTGCCATAATGAAGAAGGTTCTGTACATCGGAGTACTGAATAAATTTTGTCTCAAATGCGCAATCGCCGATGGGCGACAGGACCCTCACAATTGCTTCAAAAATTGGGACCAATCCAAATCAAGCGGAAGTATGGAAAGTGAAGCAATTGTTGAAGGGTTCAGGTGCAGCGAGGAACTGTATCGCCATCATGGTGGTGTTGGTTACAGTTTGTGATTGGCTGATACCAGTAAACCTGTAGCGGATGAACACAAATTTTTGTTTGTTTTTGAAGTTACTATAATTCCAAGATTTATAATGGAAGAAGTTAATTTAAATATTAATTTGTTCAACATAACAAACTTTGTATCATTTTATGATTACTTATGTGCATTAACGAACGTGGAAATATTTTTCTTATTACAATACAATGACGACTCCAGCCAATAAAATGATTGAATGTGGTGTGCATTGATCACGTGTGGTGATCTCGACCAATCAGAGCGCTCAAAGGAAGATATGAAGTTCAATATTTAACAATGTCGCAGTCTCGTAGTTGATTTATTCTGTAAGGGATGATGACAAACAAATTGCCTACACGATTCGCCGCAAATACATATATTTAAGAACAACCAGGTGTTGAAATTTTAATAATAATTGTAAAAAAACTTGAATTTCATCTCCTGAGGGAAATCCAATAATATTACAAACCATTCGGGTAAGGTAGATTCGGCATTGTATATGTTGGAATATTATTTCCAGCTGATAAGATAATATTATGAGATAAGACACAGACGTTCGTCGATATTCATAATTATGTAAGGATGTAAGTCAGTCCAAGAATATGTATACGTTGCAGAGGACACATGTTTTATCTAACATGGTAGCAGAACGTGGTTATTTGGTATACGTTGCAGAGTACACACATTTTATTTAACATGGTAGCAGAACGTGGTTATTTATTTGAAAATTGTAAATTTGTGTGTGTCGGAAAATGAAAATATCAAAATTCGTCAATCCGTAAAATTCGTAAAATTAAAAAAAAAGTCGTGCGTAATTCGTTAATTCGTGTATCTATTGTGAAAATGTCAAATGAAGATTTAATCCAGAAATTTACCAAATAAGTCAAATACGATCAGTGGAAACGTAGCTTTATATTACTGGCTAAATTCAAAAAATACGGAAAAGTTTTAGAATGTGATTCCAAGCCAAGTGATGTAAAAGAAGAAGATTTGGAGCAAATGTCCAACAGAAAAATGTACTATTTGCCAGTTGTTGTATTGTTGGATGATATCACTGATTGCGATACCCCAACTTAGGAAGAACTTGGAATATTATTTCCAGCGGGTAAGATAAGATTATGAGATAAGACATGACTTTCGTCGATATTCATTATTGCCTTGCCTGTTTACGGAGTAAGCACTACAATGTAGACTTTCGTCGATATTCATTATTGCCTTGCCTGTTTACCGAGTAAGTACTACAATGTAATATTACTTATCATTTTTGCATTAAAAATTTAATCATAGGTAATCGTAAAAATGCAATTTTTTTTCAGAAAAGTGCACGTCTATTGAACCTAATTGAAACTGCGAGAAATTTTCCTACCGAAGAAGCCAATTATCCGACCATTTTTATCCTCAGTCGCGAGGCTGAGGATATGGAACGAGATTGGAGCGGGGAAGTGAATTTTGTTTCAAATTATTTTATGTACATAAAATAAAACATAGTTATAATAATAATTTTTGTTATATACTTTTTTTTACAGACAAATTCCCATTTACAAAGATTATTTGATCGAATTTTTGGCATATATGAAGAGGAGATAGTGAATTTGAGGGTTGGGATACCAACTCGGGCACAAGAACCAGAGGTCAATGATGGCAACGATCGAGTCCCGTGAAACGACACAATGAAATTGTTTTTAAAATTATATATTGCTGGTTACCTATTAATTGTTTTCCTTTTCCATTCTTTATTTTTTCAATGTTATGTATAATACTGTTTATCTACCTATTTATTCATGTAGTACCATCGTTACGTTGTTAATTGTAAACTAATTGTACCTTGCACTGAAGACGCTAAAAGCCAAAGCAGCTGGGCGTCTTAAAATACATATTTTCATTCATTCATTCAAAACCACAGCTCACATTTAGGAGATTTCAAAAGACAGCTTCAACTGAGAGGAAAGGTTTCTAAAAGAAAGCTCACGCTCTAGGAATTCAGAAAAACAGCTCACCCAATACGTCTTCATAGCGCAATTGCTAAGAAACCCCTCGACTCAGGACTGTTTTCAAACTAATAAAAATAATTCGATTCAGACTCGTTCATCTAAAATTCACGTTATTTCTCATTCGAATAAACCATTACAACCAGATAACCGGTGATCAAAAACGACACAACAACGAAAAAGAAAACACCACCCGAAAGTTGAATCAATTACCAAGAAGAAAACACAAGAAACAAACGATCCAATAAAAAATATTAATCACCAGACAACATCATTTATACGAGCACTTTTATCGTATCTTCGACAAAATGGAAAACAAGTAGCTGGAGATATTATTAATCCTCGAAACGAATATTTCTTCTCGCCTCGCCTCGGAATTCTCAATACATTCGGCAACGCCGCGGCCGCACTCCGCTCCATTCGCCATATCCTTAGAAAAAAAAATTGTAAATAAGCCATTAATAAATAAAGTTGTGAAAATTTCGCGTCACTTTGGTATTTTGTTCGTGTAGTTTAGTTTAATTGCTGCTCGCCAGTGATTTCTGACTGTGCGCCTTGCACAGCAGATTACACTATATATAAAAGTCAAATCGAGTCGGAGTCGAAGATATGGTATATAGGATGCCGCTGGTAGCGCAGCTCCAGCTCAGCGCGGTACCCTATAAGAAACAGATATAGATATATATTTTCCTAGCCGAGTAATCGGTTTTATAATGAAGTCAACATGTGTCAAAGCCAGTTTTCAGTTTAGCCATTTCATTGTGATCATAGGCGGCGGCGGCTTCTACTCACAAAGATATCTCAAAGGCTGCGACCATCATTAAAGAAAACGACAACAAAAGATAAGGGGGGAAAAGTCGTCGCAGCGCGCTGCGCGCTAGATACCTGTCGTTTAAAATTTACTATACTATATTCGTGTTTCGTGTTTGGAACTCCGCTCCGACCAAAACCCAGCCCTCGTCCATTTGATTTTGGGAGGAGTTGGAGTATAAGCGACCGATATAGAGGCCGATAAAAACGGCAGGACGATGCGGATATTATAACGTAATGTTCCGAGAGATGACTAGCTCTATACTTACATGATCGGACGAGCTAAAATAAAACTAAATCAACGCGATAACATCGTTTACTATTCATCACTTTTATATAAACGTGTTTTCTGTCTCTCTACCTACACCTTTACAACTACATCTACCTTCTTTCATGAACCCCCTGCCAGGGCCCACGCTCCCTCTCTGAATAGTCGGCCAAATTGGCCATATTTTCATTCTGCAGCGTGATTTTTTGCCCTAACTTCAGCGCCTATTATGTTTACAGGTACAGCCTCGCATACCTATTGTCCTACATTCATCTTACATCAAAATTTGAAATATCTGTCCTTTTCAAACCAAGTAAACTATTTCAAAAAAAAAAAAAGGTAACAACATATTATTATTACATATAATTTTTTTTAAATATTTGCCAAAATTGACGATTGACTAAAAAACGCAAACAAAAACGTTATGACGCGTGAAGAAATATGTCAAGCACATATCTCTAATATAAGGAAGGGAGAAGAGATCACTGATCAACCAAGTTTTTCAAAAAAAGTTATCAGTTCCATATGAACACAAATATAGCCATCTTTCAGAAAAAGTTACCCCCCCCTAATTGTTATTTTTCAGTTGTTTTTTGCAAAAATATCATTTTTTGTTTCAAAAAATTAATAATTATCGCTCTAACAAGGGAGATCCGCGAACCTGCAACCAAATTTCGGGTCGAAATCAAGCTCATTCGAAAGAGCACGTAAAAGTATACTTCCATTCAAAATTTTAGGTGCTGAGGTGCAAAACTCTATTTTTGGAGAATTTTTGAAAATCAAATTTGGGCCATATAGCATTCAACTTATAAAGGTTGATACATCAAAATTTCACCAAATTGAGCTGTAGAGCCGAAATTTGGATTGTATCCTATTTTCTATGCCATAAATCAATTGGAAGTGGTCTCAAGTAGTCTTCAGCAGTTCTGCAGCCTCCAGAAAATTTTTGGATTTTCAATTATATCCTAAATAAAAATAAAATCTTGGCTAAATTTGGTAACAGTCTGGAACTCAATGTACGCTCTAATTTTGATCTTCCAGATCGATTGGAGGCGATTATGAACCGTTCTGGAGCCTCCAGCAAATTTCTGGAAATTCCATTTTTCAGAAATGCTGTAAAATGCAGCTCATCACGTATAAACTTTGATATATCATATTGGTGACCCCTTCCATCGATTGGCATCGGTTAGAAAATTTCTGGAGGCTCCAGAACTGCTCCAAACTACTTGAGAGCACTTCCAATCGACTCGTGGGTCAGAAAATAGGGCACAACCCAAATTTCAGCTTTCCAACTCAATTTGGTGAAATTTTGATATTTCACCTTTATAAAAAATACTATACCGTCCTGTATGGCCCAAATTTGATTTTCAAAAATTCGCCAAAAATAGAGTTTTGCACCT
>FIZV01053967.1:0-10046 GCA_900050545.1 Trionymus perrisii | reverse complement strand
CAAAAAAAAATTTTTTTTTTTTTTTAAAAAAAAAAAAAAAAAAAACGGAAATTTTAAAGAAATCAATGTTTAAAAAAACACCACATCGATCAAAGTTTATAACGATCAAAAAATCTTTATGGAGAATTAAACCAGTTTAATAAATAAATCAGGAAAAAGTTTTCAACTGATGTTTTTCTTTAATTTATTGAGAAAAAATTTTTTCTTAAAAAAAAATTAATACCTAAGTAAATATTTTTTGTTCATTTTATTAAAACTGACTGTGACAATAATTTCTAGAGATGGAACTTTATTAAAAATACTTTGGAGGTTCCTGTCAAACAACTACTTTTTTTTCAAGTAAAATAATTTTTAAACAATTTTTCGGGGAAAACAATAACAACAATTTTTTTATAGAATTTCCTTTTCTTAAAAAAATTATTTCACATAAGAAAATTTTTCATAATTTTTTTTTTGCAATCAAGTACTTTTTTTTAGAACGATTTCCTTAGAATAGGTAGGTACCTAATTTTTTCATAATAACTTTTTCATTTTTTTTACATCACTGTTTTTTTTTTCATTTTTTGAATTTTTTTTAGAAAATGAACTAACAATATTACATTTTATGCATTTAATAGCCTAAAAGGAGATTTTAGAAGCACTTTTTTTAAGTAATCTAATTTTTTTTCAATTTTTTTTTTTTTCATATGATCGGTTCAAGAATCCTTCACCATTTACTTTTTTTTCGACAAAGCTCTTGTATGGAGAAACTATAAAGTAAAAAAAAAAATCCCCAAAAAATTGAGAGAAATTTCTACTTCAGAGCACCTGGAAATTTTTATGAAAATTTTGTGAAATTTTTTGAAATTGAAATAATGATAATAAAATAGCTGAACACAGCTTTCCATAAAACTGAGAAATTTTATAAAAATAAAAATTCTACAATTTTGTAAAACATCAATTTACGTATACATGTAAATTACCAACACATTTTCCTAACATGTCGATTTTACCAAACAAAATCCTTCTCACGCCATCTCACCCACTTCTAATAAAATTCACAACCCCCTTACCCCGTCTTCCAACTCCTTCGGCAGGTAATTTCCCCATCCATTGATAAAATACCCCAATAAAAAAAAAGGAGAGAGAAAATAAAAGACACCAGCACTACATCTTTGGTAAGCATTTATCTCGACGACTCGACGTCACTACACACAGAGTTACATCTTAATACAACGTCGTATTTTCCAAGAGGTACACGACCAAGTCAACACCATGCGCATATTCTCGGCCCAAGCCCAAGACCACGAGACGACAACAATAATAATAAAAACTAGCAGCTATTCGAGATCGGTGCTAAGGATGTAAAATGTGAAAAATACGAGCTACATCGCGTCAATGCTGGATGCTGGAAACATCTTCATGTGGCAGATCTCTACATGTTTTTTTTTTTTTTACCTATTTTGGGTTCGCCCTACCGTCCATTGTCGCCTGTCGCGTATACACCATCGTATAGCTTGTCTTGTACTACCCATAATACTCCCGAATGATATTTTTATCGATTCCACTCGAAAGATGTAGAGACCACGGTCCGCAAGGACCCGTGTACCTAATACAGTTCGATGTGCAGTTGTATAGCATAAACATAAATCTCATCAACGATACACATATAACCTTGATAACGTGTATATAGATATTCTTTTTCTTGTTGAAATAAAACGCTATGCCCCTTTCTCGTCTTATTCCGATCATCGAATACCCATATCAAGTATATCGGGTGCATTTTTGTTCGTTTTTTTTTTAATACGTAAAAAATGTGCTCGGCATCGATTAAATAATTCGAGCCGAAGAGGACATTCATTCGTGTTTCGATCCAAAATGCTATCGATTTTATACAGACTCTTCTCATGCCTTACGACTCCCGAGCTTAAAATATTTTCTTATTCGTTTAGGTAATGTCTTTATTATATTAACAAGTTTATTTGAAGGTAATTACCAAATAAGATACGCATAGTTTTTTTTTTTTTTTTTTTTGTTTTTCTAAACGAACCAAACAACAGGTTCGAATAATTACGTGATTAATTACATTGTTTCCAGAGGCATTAATTACATCGCGATGTGTATATGTGTGTATCTGTACACAATAATGTTTCTGGCGAATGCTCAAAACGGACATTTATTTTTCACTTATATTAATTATAATGCCCTATTACAGACTGCTTTATAAAACATCATCGTGAGCACACCTCCAAACAGCGCAATTAATAATGGCAAGATAGAAAGAGATAGAAAGCTCATTTAATATAAAGCGAATACCCATGCTCATGGACCTGCAACCGGCTAGTACTTTAAATAATGTATGTCTTTGTGTAAATCTAAACAGAGACCACCTCCTTCGATGGCAACTTCAACTTGTACCAATAAGAGCTGCGAATCGCCACCCAATAAATAATACATCGTATTTCTGTACATACACGCGACAATGTAGGTATACAGTTTTTCGTTCCACGCCGTCAATTTTCCTTTAATTTACGTACGTACTATAGGTAGCTTCGGTTTGCCACAAAACAGAAAAAAAAATCGACAATTAAAACACCGTCTTATCCTACATACATAATACGAGAATGCCACATCGTAATAAGTACAAGCAAAGGAGGAGGTGGAGTAGGAACCAGTCGTAAAAAACGTCGCGGATTATAAAAAGCAAAAATTAGAAGAAAAAAACGTTTAAACGTCGAACTTGGACTAATATTTTTCATAAAAAAAAAAAAAAAACGAAAATCCAAAACGGAAGTGACGCTCTGATAAATTAACATTTATAAGTATTAAATGTCTTATTTTTTGAGTTTTTCCCTCTCTACCTGCCGTCCACCCTAACACTTTAATCATACATAGGTATTTACTATTTCCTTATGATATGTAAGAACTTCTCTCTATAACGTTTTCATATTCTTTTATTTTATTTTACTTTGTTTTACGGCGCGCGTTTATACAGTTAAATTTTTTAATTCCACGATATACTCGAGCTAATCAAAATGAATAAAATGACTAATTTATGTTACCCAAACGGACGTATTAAACTTTGAAATGGTTAGATGATTTAATGTGCACGAGTTCGTTTCCAGACTGAAAAACAAAGAAGAAGAAGACGTATCCGTCATAACTGAATTTTATGACATTGATATATCTACCGCGCAAATGTAATGTAGGTGCATATAGTAGGTAGATATATTTTCTTCATTCGGTGCAAATCGAAGTTCACCTTCTTGTCATCTTTTCCTTCTATTGTACTCGGATCTCTTGGGCTCGAAAAAACTTTTCTGACCCTGACATTGACATTAATATCAATACCAGTACGTCACTGACTATAGTGTCATAAATAAAACACAACCAGGCCTGTTGGCATTCGAATTTTACGACAATTAAACCACTTCCAAAGCTTTAATTCTTAAATTTTTCAAATGTGAAAGAACAATAGGTATAATTATTGCAAATACTGAAAATTTGTCACGGATCCTAATCTGGTAAGAAATGCAAAGGATTGTCTCACTTGTTTCCATTTTTCATGCAGTTTTGAAACCTTATATAGGTACAGTTTTGAAATGTGGTAAGCAGTTTTAAATTTTTGACTATATTTCTGAATTCAAAACTGCTGGTGAGAATGCAAAATTGCACATAAAAAATCAAGATTAAAACTGAGCTTGAAAATCAAAAATGCATCCAAGAGTTCAAAAATGCGCCTAAAAATCAAAATCATATTTTAAAACAAAAATGAATCCCAGAATTTGAAAAATACATTCGAAAATTAAACCACATCTTAGAATATAAAAATGCACTTGAAAATCAAAACACCGTTTCAAAATTCAAAAAACCGTAAAAATCAAAATTACATTTCAGAATCCAAAAATCCACTCGGAAATAGGAACAGCATCCCAGAATTCAAATCTAGGCATAAAAGTGGAAAATGTACTTACTCCAAATTTAAATTTTCATACAAAAATCAAATCTGCGATTAAAAATCACACATGCATCTCAGAATTCAAAAATTTAATCAAAAATTAAAACTTCATACCAGAGTTTAAAAATTTCGCCAGAAAAAAATGCCGTCCCAGAATTCAAAATTGCACTTGAAAATCAAAAATGCATCCTCGAGTTCAAAAATGCACCTAAAAATCAAAAAATTGCACACAAAAAATCAAAATCATATTTTAAAACAAAAATGAATCCCAGAATTCGAAAAATACACTCGAAAATTAAACCACATCTTACCTAGAATATAAAAATGCACTTGAAAATCAAAACACCGTTTTAAAATTCAAAAAACCGTAAAAATCAAAATTACATTTCAGAATCCAAAAATTCACTCGGAAATAGGACCGCATCCCAGAATTCAAATCTAGGCACAAAAATATTCAAAAATAAAGACTGCGTTTAAAAATCAAAAATGTATCCTAAAAAATTCAAAAATGCACTTGAAAATCACGAATAAATCTCAGAATTCAAAAAAATCAAAAATCAAAACTTTATACCAGAGTTTTAAAATTTCATCAGAAATAAAAATGTTATCTCAGAACTTAAAATTGCACCTGAAAATCAAAACTGCATTCGAAAATTTATCCTAGATTTCATAACTGTACTTGAAAATCCAATATGCATCCTAGAATTCAAAAAAATATCACCCGAAAAACAGGATTGATCACAAAAATTACAGGATGCATTCCCAAATTCAAAACTTCGCTCAAAAACATGGGTAAACTTCATCCCAAAATTCATAACGGCACCCAAAAATCTAACTTCATCCCAGAATTCAAAAATGTACAAACTTCATCCCAAAATTCAAAAATCTGTCTAAAAAAATCAAAACTCCACTCTAGAATTCAAAGTCACACATCAAAAGCCAAATGGGAATCCAGAATTTATATCATACTTATAATTACATTCAAAAATCAAAACTGTTTTGAAAATCAAAAATGTATCCCAGAATTGACTTGAAAATCACAAATGCATCCCAGAATTTAAAAATCTAGACAAAAATAAAAACTCATCCCAGAATTTAAAAAATCCAACAGAAATCAAAACTGCATCCCAAAATCAAAATTATACTTCAAAATTCAACAATTCATCCTAGATTTCAAACTGTACTTAAAAATCTAATTTACATCCTAGAATTTTGAAAAATCACCCGAAAAACCACACTGCTCCCAGAATTTAATATTACACTCGATAACAAAAGCTGCAGCTCGGAATTCAAAACCGCACTGGAAAATCAAATCTAAGTATACTTGAAAATTGAAACCTCACCCCAATTCAAAATTGCGCTCATAAATCAGAACTGCATCCCAGAATTTGAAACTGCAATTGGTGATTCAAACGCTGCATACAAAAAACAAAACTGCATCCCAAAATTCAAAATTACACTGGAAAATTCAAATCTATACTTGAAAACTAAAACCTCACCCCAATTCAAAATTGCTCTCAGAAATCAGAACTACATCTCAGAATTTGAAACTGCAATTGGTGATTCAAAAAATTGACGCGACACTTCTATCGAAATTTCAACCATTATTGGATATTGATATATTTTTGCACAGTGGATGTGTCGAAAATTTGAGTTTTAGAAGATGCAAAAGTGTCTGGAAAAATATGAAGAAAAGTGTTGAATGTCATATATATATTTTTTTTTTTGTGGGAGAGAGAGAGGACACATCGGAAAATTAAAATTAGCTAAATCTTCAATTCCAAAATTGATGACAGTATGAAATTTGGTGACTTTTAAGCTCTAACAAATTTTTTAAAGCATACCATTTTTTAAAATTGGGCTAAATTTTTCAAAATTATAAACAGTCTTAATTTTTTTAGATGCAAATATTTCTTGTTTCGAGATCAGATAAAGCATAGAATGAATAGCCTAACTTCCAATATTAATTTCCACCATTTGATTACATTCAATAACTGACTTTTCCAATCTGAAAAATCAGCTGAAAAATTTAGTTGATAAAAAAATTAAGGAAAATTGAGAGAAATGAAGAGAGAAAAACTTCAAAAAAAAAAAAAAATTGAAAATTCATTGAAGCATTTTTTTGGACTTTTACACCATTATTTTATTCCTCTCTATTAATTTATATTTTAATTTTTTTTATTTCGCATGCCTCTTCTTCGCTTTTAAAAGTTCTATGTTTTTGTATAAAGTGGGAAAAAGTTCTTATCCTAAATTGTAAATTTTTTCAAATTTTAATCAGATTTTTTTTTTTTTTTTGGTTTATGATTGGCAATTTTTAATTTTTTCCAAAATACAATTTTATTCCAATTTGTAGTTAATTTGCATTGAAAAAAATATACTTACAGGTATTCTGAAAATTTCATATCATTTTGAAGAGCTTTCATAATGCTTAAAATTACTTCAACCTCAATTCAATTTTTGGCTTATTGCAAAGGCTTTTACATCATTCATGATACTTGCCTTAAACGACTATTGCATTACTTTCCACTTCCAATAATAATTACAGAATTTCATTCATTCATTCATTTTTTTTGTCATCTAAGAACTTTTTCACACAGACTCAACCTTACATGAGAAAATTAACTTAAAAAAAAAAAATCAATACGAAATTCCCCATAACACGGTCAGTTTCCTATACACACACAAAAAAAAAAAAGAAAAGTATGAATTAAACATTTTACAACCATCTAAATTCATCTGGTAAATAATAAATACCTAGTTATTTTCTTGCTACTTGAAATTTAATTACAACTTTTTGTATCATTTAGTTAATACATCTCACGGTAATTTTATTATCACTATGATTAAGTATTCTCACTTCGTGAGAAATAAGCTCATAAATTTTAATGCTCACCTCGATTAAGAATAATTTTCCAAAAACTTTATTCGCGATATATGATTAAAGAATTTGTTGGCGGATTCGAGGGGGCGTTAATATGCTTAAAAATAGCATCCACTTATCCTCGCAGATCACTCTTTTGTTGGCCGCATTTAATTTTGTATAAGTATATCTATTATCTCGAAACGTATACATCACACAATTAATAATATGGCCAATTGGCCAATTATTGTTTACCTCTTGTATAAATAGAAAAATACTAGAAAATCAAATACAACGTGCCTGTATATGTGATTCCGATGTTTGGTTCAAGGATAGAGGCCTTCATTCGTACATACTCGCACATATACGAGTATGTACCTAAAATGAATTTAGAATTGGGAAAGCACGTAGTTCCTATAGTTAGGCAAATACCAGTACATACTGCATATGTAAGTATACTGCCTATGAATTAGTAACCAGAAGTCATATTGTATAGTTTGTTGTTGGGTGAATTTTTTCTTTACCTTCGCTATTTTTTCGAATTAATTTAAAGATTACGAGATTATGCAAAGTACACTTCAAAGCAAGCGAAATTATGCAATTTGCAAAATTGCACGGTGCAATGGGTCGTTTGACGTGGTAATTTTTTCCACCTTATGTGGATAAAAGCCGCTAATAGACGCGTTTAAATAAAGGAAGAATAAAAAAAAAAACTGAAAAAAACGTTCAGAAATTACGACGAAGATGGCTGGCGCGGGTGTGTTATAATTAAAACGAAAAGATTACCTTTTTTATTTTATTTTTTTATTCCAAGTGTATAAGAAAAAGACGAAAAAGAAATGAAATTAATGTTTCGGAAAACAATTAAAACTTAATCATAGGATATAAGCTTAGATACGAGGAAAAAAAAAAACAAAAAAAAAAAAAAACGGAAGTACAATTTACTCATGCAATATGCAAAAGATCAACAAGTGCGTATAAGGTGCACATTTTATCTTGTACATACAATTTCAGCACTTCTTAAAATAATTTTCGAATCGATGAAATTTAAAGTATTACGTAATCGATCGATTTTATCACTAGATTATTCAATCGATACCTAAGAAAATAACTCAAATGACAGGCAATGCGAGCAATGGAAAAATAAAGAGACGGCCAGATCATGGCAAATTTTTCCCTCCATAATGAGAATCCCTTGATTCGGAAAGGGCGTGTACATCAGAAGGCGCTTATTTTCACATTAATTCTGTCAGAATTTGAAAATTATTCATTTTTCGCTCGGTTTGTTTTAATTGAGACGTCGGTTATTCATTTCTACTCGCCCTCCGATCCAAAAGCGAGCATCCCACACTTTTGCATAGATTACACCGTGTCCATATATGAATAACAACGTGTAGAAATGCTCGCGTTTCTATGCACAACCATACGAATAATCCGTGCTATCTGCATAAACGTTATTAGTATGTTGATGTTGATGTTGTACTCGCAATACATGCCTATGTACATATTACTTCGGCCAGGTACAAACTACGGTACACTTACATTACACACGTACACAGACACCCCGCCACCCATGTAGAGTCATCGCCACGCCGCCCTGTAGCATCTAATTATAATACTAAAATGTTGGCTTTTTATGCAACGATGCCATTTGATGGATTAATAACATAGTTTAAGGCGAGAATGCGTATTATCCGATTATACCTGCGTATACTGAGGCTCGAGCTATTTTTAAGGTTGCTTGATTGTGCAATTGGAAATAAAGGAATAGAAGCAGTGGAAGCAGGAGTGTAAAAATTGTCTAAAGTGATTATTGAAATATTTGAAAATTTCAAAAATTTCTTTCCAATGATGCAAAAATATCTACATGAAAATTAAATTGATAAAAAAATCACTTTTTGAGGTCGTTATTCAAATTGTCGATTTTTTTCAAAAAATGTATTTTATAAAAGAGAATCTTTCAGTTGAAATGTCAAGTTTTAGAATTTTGTTAGAAACAAGTTTTTCTTAAAATTTTTCGAAGACCATTTTTTTCGAAATTTATTACCTATTTATAAGAAATTTAAAAATAAAACGCTACTTTGAACTACATGCAATTTGTCAACGTGTTGACCAAAATCCAATTTTTAAATATTCGTTCAGAAGCAATTTTTTTTCATTTTTGAAAAGCAAATTACAAATTTTTTAAAAACAAAAAATAATAAAAACTCGTTTTTTCGGAAAATATAATTTTTAATTTTTTTTTTTGAAAAACCACTCAACTTTTGTAAAGTGAAAAATAATTATTTTCAGTGTTGTTCAAAGATTAACTTTTTTTATGTTCGAATAATTGATTCAATGCCAATTTTTAAATTTTATTGAAAAACAATTTTTTCAACATCGTTTTAGCTAGAATGAATTGGTCAAAGTCATCATAAATTTTTCCAATTTTTTTTTTTTTCAGAACACTTATTAAAATTCTTTTTTAAAACTGTAATATTACTATTGAAATTTTATGGGGAAAAAAATTCTTTAAATATTGCCCATAAATTAAATTTGAAAAATGATTTTAAACCACAATTTCCATTTTTTTAAAGAACATGAAAAACGATAATTTTTCAACGTTAGAAAAATGTTCAAAATCAATTTTTTAAAACTTCAATTCTCAAATTTTGTTTCAGAAGAATTTTGAAAATATTCTTCAAGAATTCATATCGTTTAAAACCCGCCTATTCTTTCTAATCCTGTACGTTGAAAAAAAAAAGTTGCATCCACAAAGGAACCTCGACAGCTCGTCAACTCCGACTGAACTGAAATTTGGTCCATTTAAAGAGCATGCCATCGAGACTTCAGAACCAAATTTTGAGCTGTCGAAGTTGATTTTTCGATTTTTGGCGAATTTTTGAAAAGTAAACTTTTGCAGGAGGTTCTAGGTCTCGTTGAAAATGGTCGGAATCGACTCCCCAGGTCAAATTTAGTATATAAACCAATTTTCAGAATTTTATCTCAAAATTTACAATTTTTGTATGAAATTTTTTTACCAATGGGCTGAATGGGCTATTCAAAAAAATTCGCCAAAATTCGAAAAATAAACTTCGACAGCTCAAAATTTGGTTCCGAATGCAAAGTTCCCTTTCAAGAAACAATTTTATTTAAACAAGGATTTTTTTAAGATTGAGTGTTAAATTTTTTTGAAAATCTTTTTTTTTTTTTTTTAAGAAAACAAAAATTTCTTAAAATTGAAAACAAAACAAGTTTTTCCTGAAT